>CABFVX010001707.1:39762-59219 GCA_902151425.1 Timema shepardi | reverse complement strand
GGGGGGAAACGACTGGAACCAATATGAAACAAGTCTGGGGAAAATCGACATTTTGAGAGGAAGGAAGACCTCCTGGGAGAACACAACAGAGTTGTCGTACATATTAACTCGACGTCTACGTGGGTATGTCAAGAACTATGACTGTTCTCGTCTTTTAAAACAACTTGACATTCGTGCTAGAACAGAACAAGTGACGAAGAAAGGTGATACACTCACTTTGGGGTGGGCATACGATGATCATGAGTTCAGGAGATCTATGGAAACACAGGCCCATAACTGTCGGAAGTCAAGCAAATTGATTAATAATTAAATTACCTTAGAATCTATTTTGAGGTTTTTTTAATGGTAGCTAAAGGAAACCATATTGATTATATAAGTGGCGAATATATCTAATTTAGTATTTCTGTACTTTAATAACAATTGGGGAATTTTTTAATATCATAATAATCTTAAAACGTAGCCTTTACATTCGACGCATCTTTAATTCTACTTCAGATAACCCTAATTCTCGATGAAATTGTATGTGGCCTTGGGAGGGGTCCCACCTCCCTAGCATCCTTAAGTGCGCCAGTAAATGATATGACGTATTTTTTTCTATATATATATATATATATAGTACATAACATGCACTTTTTAAACAGACTGATTATATCAGAACATGAGAATTTCTATGGGCGAGAGTGAAAGAGCTTATCAATTTTGTCAGGAAAAGTATTTTCACGTACGTTTAAGGGTTATTTTTTTACATGTCACAATCGACATGGGACCGAAGCGCGACGGCTTTACTTCCCCTACAAAGGAAGTTGTGCTACGGATTTTTATTGCTCAATAAAAATCCATCGACCCCCGTTGGGCTTTAACCCACGAACATCGGGTCCTGAGACGAACACTTTACCTCAAGACCACCGAAGTCGACTGAAATGGCGTAAAGTCGAATCACAATAGAAGCACCCAAGAGAGTGGGGTAGGACGGGAGGGGGGGGGAGGCTGTTGGCGGATTAATGTATGACTATTTAGTTCACAGTGTCGTAGCTGGTAGGGCGTGGTGTGTGTTTATAATCGATAAACTAAGTAAAGTCTAAGAACCGATCATCCGAGGTTCCGTATTAACCGAAATTGTAACATGATTTAGGTTTCGTGAGAATTATTTGGAAATTGTTTTATTTACAGAGTCCGTTCTTACTGTACAATCATTGTATGATCGCTAGTTTTTTGTAAAATACGTTGGTTTTTTATAGTGTGGTAACTTTTTTATAAGTTTTCTTTAATTCCCAATTATCTTTATCAGCTAGTTTGTTTCATGCTATTCGTACAATCAGAATTTTCGATAAACCGAGTTAATCTCGGCCTCATTCTTCAATAAATGTCAAGACTCTAATGTAGTTTCAAATACAACTTGTATTTTATAGGAGAATCTACAATATAAATAAATGGTTGCTAGGAAAAATTCATACTTTCACTATAATAAAAGTTTGTGGAAAATTCACAAAAAATATTTTATGAATAAACCACCCATAAATTAATTGTTTTTGGAAAACCATACATTATTAATCAACGTGCTAAATACTTACCGACCCCCGTTGAACAAAATCGTTAGAACTATTTCCAACAAAATTCAAATTTTCAAAAATTAGTTTTTAGTAAAACAACTTTAATCTGAAGGTTAAAATAAAAAAGTCCCGAGCTCTAAAAATATAATATATAAACATTAAGTTTAAAAAAATCGATCAAAACGTTTCGACTGTAGCTTCAGTTATAGACAGACATGGGGGCATATAGCATCGTAAAATCCACTTTTTTGGGTTCATGGGCACATAAAACGTCAAGGTTCATCATAATAACGTGACAGAAAATTTTTACGATTAAGACATTTTCACAATTCCTTAGTTGAGAAAGTAGAAATTGCCTTCATTAAGTAGAAATACGTCAAATGACACGAAAATGCAACTTTAAGTATTATTCTAGTTAAAACGTGTTTATTTCTAGAAAACAATACATTCAATTGCGTATGATAATTTTTTTGCTACGCTCACAATAAAACTCGTAATAAAAGAGGATTGCAACTTTTAAAAAAAACTGTTCTTTTTCTATCTGGTGTTTTTAAATAAAGTCTACAACAAAAGTCGCGTTGCCACGTAAGAGTTGGAACGAGTTTTTATAAGTGCATTTTCCCCTCTACTATTTTGAAACACCCCGCAGAGAAAGAAAGGGGCAACATTTCTCCCCTTCCTTCCCAGTTGCTACTACTTTGATCTTTGCCCCTCCCTACCCCCATCTTGCCTCAATTCCTTGCACTAGAGCAAGGCTTTAATAGCCACTTATCTCGAGTATAGGAATGACGGAGGGGAAAAAAAGTTGGGTCTTAGGTTGAGAGTCTTTTCCCGCCCTCTGTACGACTTTAATATCGACAGTTTCGAACACAATAATTCAGAAATTACACTAGCAGTGCAATTTGTTGGGGGTGTTTGACATATTCAAGGAAAAAAAAATCCAAATGTACGAACGATTGGTACATTGAAAGAGAGGTCTCACAGGAACCATTATCGGTGAGAATGCAGGCAATGGCATGCTTCCGTCAGTGCAGAAAGGTGGGGGTTCGAGACCCCTGTAAATTGTTGAACTTCCCCTTGGAATTAATGGAATCCTCAAAAAGGCCGCCCCATATGTACGTATAAAGCCTTAAGGTATGGTACTTGGTCTATACTATAAATAACACTACTAATTTTATGAAACTTTGGACACAAAAATATGTGTTTGTATTTTCTAAAGGTTTCTTATATATAATTTGTTAATATGGTTGAAGTTAATATCTAACGAATCATATGTTTATGGCTTCAATAATTAGGTATTAGGCTTAGGGTCCAAAAAACTATTAGAAATTTTGATCTGAAAATGTCAAATAATACAATTAATTAATTAATAGGCGCGAAAATATCTTTAAAAAATATAATTAGATACAACTCATGCGAGATAAAGTTTGTTTTGTATAAGATGTGATAGAAGTAATTTAATGAGCTGAATTTTGCTTAATACTTTCATTTTATCAAATTACAACAAAAGCATATAACTCCATAACAACTCATAGTTAAGAATTTGTTGAAAGCATCTGCGAATTCTCCAATAATAAGCCACGAAAGAATGTTTTTGAAACTAAGACACGGTGGAACTTTATGATACGTCATTAGTGGTTTTCCTTTTGATGTTATTACGAAGTTAGGAGATAAAGCCGGATACCTCCTTTGTATTTTGAATACACAACTTTTATTGAGTTAGTTAATAAATCCTTTCCGGCGGTTTATTGTCTGTTCAGCAAAAATAATCTACTCTTTGTTGAAGGGGAATTTGGTGTTTTTAACACTTTTACACTTTTCAATTTAAAATACATTGGGAGGAAACTGAACATATTTGAAATACCGCAGTAAAATGTTCAAAATAGTCAACTTCAATTATTCTTGATATTGTTTAAATAAACGTCTGTAATTAAAGAATATAAAACTAAAGCTGAAAGTATCTGACATTGCTATGGAGAATTTAGCGGTCTTTATTTTGACCCTCCTGAAATTTTCCTTTGGATTTGAAGTTGATATTTTCTCCTTGGCGATCAAACTATGATAGAGTTTTGGTAGTAAGGAACTTTAAAAAAAATAGACAATTTTTTTTTTCTTAGAAAATTTATAACATATTATTTTATTAATGTGATTTTATCAGTATTGATAAAATCTATAAAAGGTGACAGCTTCATATTACATGATTTGACGTATGAAAAGGTACAGTTAGATCTAGTAGATTGTTTAGCTAACATATAAGGCTCTTATTATGAAAATAGCATCACAGAGATAGCATAAATGCTTACTTCAGTCCAATTTTTGTAGAAAGAAATATTTTAGAAAAGCAATTATTTTACAGACTTGGATTGATTTTTGTTTTGTTTTCCAAAATACCTTGGTTTTGATTTAAATTTATAAATATTGAAATATATAGGCCTATAGTATAGTAACTATTACATCATATAACCTAAAGGTGAAACTAAACGTGATTTATATTTCTAAAATGTATGTTGTATGTGCTAAAGTTAGCTATTTAAACTGTATTATCTGTAAAAACAATCCATTTATTCTTGTAAAACATTAGGTAACCATTTTTTTTAAGGCCAAAAAGTTTTTAAATAACGTACATTTGTTACTGACAGGATAATTTGACGGGGGAAAAATTACGTTTTGGCTTACTTTTTGAAGTTAAGAAAAATATAATAAGAGTAATAACGATAATAATAAATCTGCGAACAAGAGAAATAACTGAAATTCCAACAGCCCAAAGCTTTCTCTCAAAGTTGGCAGCAATGTGTAAAACGCGGGGAAGAGAAATGAGGCGGGGGACTTTAAGGGGAGTATGTACATTACTAATATTTCAAAACTACTTTAAGCAAACATTTGCCTGTGAACAAACGTATCAAATTAAAATTTATACGGCTTTATTTTACGTTTAGTTGTTATTAATGATAATATAAAATTATATTTCACCTAGGCTATTGTTTGTGTCAACCACTCGCTATTTATGATGCATTAAATAGTCAAACAAATATATGTACTAATTACGGTTATAACCGCATTTAAATATCATATTCTTTAAAGTTAAAAATTAAACCTGGACATGGGAACCAAACCCTGGATCTTTGGCCTAGTACATCATGGATAGTTGACAATTTCCGCACGTCCCTCACAAACTCTGCCTCAAGATATGAGTGAAGAATTACCCTTGGCACGAGAAGACTCCTGGATAGCTTAGTGGTCAGAGCATTGGCGTACTAAACCAAAGGTCCCGGGTTCTATTCAATTCAAAGAATACTCGCTAATTAGGCGATAGTTTTTAATTCGTATTGTAGTTAAGTTTGAATTGAAATATTTTAGGTGCAGTGTTCGAAGCATACTTTCTAACCACAACGTTATAGCTATACAATATTTATTTATCGCCGTACTCCCCTTACACAACTTCACACTGCCAGAAAATATAATAGGAAGTGTATCTACATTTGTCTGGCGAGAGAGTGGGAAATATTTTGTAAAAAAACCCAGTACTTCTGACATTGTCAACGGAAACCAGATAAGACGAGACTGACGCCTTTGCCCACGTGCCCATTGGTGCGCGGATATTTACTATCTTAAAACCTCCATATATAAAATGGGTAATTCTAGGTGCATTTAGTCTTTACTTGACCTGTTCCTTTCAAGCTTAGGATAAAGCTTGACTTATACTCGAAAAAAATAAGAACTAAGAGCACTCTTTTTATTTATTTGAGGTATTTAACGTGCACTTTCTGAACCGACTGATCATATTACACAAGAATTTCTATGAGCCAGAGCGAAAGGGCTTGCTAATTTTGCCGGAAAGGTATTTTCCCATACCTTCCACTATTCTTACCACTATCGACATGGGACCAATGACTTAACTTCCCCTCTGAAAGAAGTTGTATTGCTCAAGAAAAATCCGTCGACCTCTACTGGGTGTGAACCCACGAATATCGAGGCCTGAGACAAGCACATTACCCCAAAATCACCAAGGTCAACCTCTAACAATTGAAATACTGAAATAATATTAACTAAAACAATTTGTTTACAATACTAACTGCGCACTTAATTATAAATGTCTCCATATTTTCGCGGCAACCCTAGTTATTCATCGTGCTCCCTTTGAAAACAAATGCACTAGAACAATAGTTTTCAACCTGAGGTACGCGTACTCCCGGGGCCCGTGAAGATATTTTAGGGGGTACTTCAAATGTAATATATATTTATTAAAACTTTTTATTTAATACATTATTAATTAGTATGATTTATTTTATAGTTGACTTACATTATTGAATATATATACAGTAGGCCCACGGCTTCTTTGGTGCTGACTGACGGCTCACAGCTGACTTCTGACAGTCAACATTCAGGTATATATCTAAATTTTGATTGTTAAAAGTGACAGTTGCTAAACACATGTTTTTGCAGATCATATGGTTCGGCGTAGAGATACATAAGTTGGTCTGGTAACTCTTCAAAGCTGTCAGTCAGCACCAAAGAAGCCATGGGGCTACTGTATATATATATATATATATATATTTGAATCTATATATACATACACACACACACACACACACACACACACACCTTGCATCATGCACCAACAACTTTGGGGGTAAAAAGTTAAAGAAAAATTATATCTGAAGGTACTGAAACAAAAATAAATAAATTTAAATACCACTGCACTAGAGTATCACTAAATACATTTACAGAACCTGTATTAATAAAGTAAGGAGATATGTCTGCATTTTATAATCTTTAAATTTTATTACCAAACCATTTTAAATACTTAAAGGTAGCCAATATTTGGTAGTTAAAAATTACTATGTGTTCTGTCTTTCAACAGAAACGGTTGCCGTGTCCAAAGTGAATCCTCCAGCATGTCCTATGAGCAGTTTCCTTTTTTTTATATTCGGAAACCTCTTCTTTCCTTGTTTGAATTCATCAATCAGTTGCATAAGTCTTCCTGGTCCCCTTTTTCCTCTCACCTTGTCTTCTATTGTATTACTAAATAAGTCATTTCTTCTCATAATATGAACCATACAGCTGGCCTTTATTTTTTTAGAATCACTTGCAAAATGGCTCTTTTTCTTTAGGCCTACTATTCTTGGAACTTCTTAATTTGTCACCCGAGATGTCAATTTTATCACCTCTTTCTCCTTCACCACCACATTCAAAATATTTTCAAATATTTACTCTCCTTTTTGCTCAGGTTTCATGTTTCAGCTTCATTTGTGATAGTTTACCAGTCTCTTGCTCAAATCTTGGTCCAGCTTGCTAGTTGGTAGCACCCTATTCTTTCTGACATGATCAGTCCAGCCAAATTATTATAAATATTGGGGAGATTCCTCAAACAATAAAAGTGTCAAGTCATTTTAATATAAATATTACTACATTATAATTCAAACTAATCACGTTTGTACCTGCTCCGCTATTTAATTAATACAAATAGACCACATAAGAAATACCTAATTCGGTGACCGCATGGTTTAAGGTGTCAATTTCGCAATAGACAAGACTGCATATGACAGGGAGATTGGGTTTAAAATCCCGGTTAGGCGTCCTGTGGATGTTTTTTCCTAAATGGTTTTCCGCTCTACTTCTACGCAAATGCGTGTACAATTCCTTTACATTCAACCTTCATCATCCCTAGCTTATTAGCGTGATTAGTAGACTACGTATGAGTATAGCATGAACAGTTAGTAAAACACGGTGCTAAAAAAAAAGACTTGATCAAATGAAAAACAAAATATTCAAAATTAACTGAAACTTCCTTATGATTGTGAAAATTGAAAAATGACACTTGGATACGAGAATCGAACCCGGGTTTGATGCCCGTGTCCAGGTGTCATTTTTCAATTTTCAGAATATGATATCTAGATGCGAGTAGATCCTCACTAAAATAAATATAATAGCTTTGGCTGTTTGATTCTTCCTTATGGTTGGTTGAAATAATGGCTTTCCCAGTGGACGTGTCTGCCCGCCGCCCCTAGGGCGCTTGGACGCGGAGGGAAGGTTGAAGAACGACTGAGAATAGTGAATCAAATCTGTTTTTTAACGGTTTTATTGAAATAGATACTGGATAAAGTATATGACAAACGAATAAACTAGTGTGATGTCATGTCTAAAATAAAAGATAGGTACGTTAGACGTAAGACCGTCATGTCAGCAACCTGTATTAGAGTAAGTAAGACCTAGTTCGATTCCCGGAAGGTCCGTTTGTCTCCGTTGACGCCCACCCACACCTCTGTATGGTGGTTTTTGTACAGGGTTTATATGTATGTCAGTTAAATACACAGCTGGTCGTGATTCTCTAAGTTGTTTACACGAAATCTGGCCTCCGCCACTGAATTCTTAAGAGTAATACCATCGATCTTCTGTAGCCCTGAGCCTCTTGAGCTAAACATTAGACTCTTGTATTTAATCGCCAGGAGGGTGTCTATTAGTCTTCTGCAGTCATTCAACAACCAATCAACGGTAATTAGGCCTTTCTATGTTACAAACATTATGGTTTCAACCAGTGCAGTAGCAAGCGTATTCGCAACTAAACACATTGGGCATGTTGTTTAGAAGTTCTGTTATTGTTTTGATATTGAATATCTTTGTTGTTGCTGCTGACAGAGGGCGGTCTACTTCGGCAATATTCACTTTACAAAACGAGTGATGGAGTTAAGTCATCAACAAATACTTCTAAAACGGTTACATAGAAATATTTTCTATTATAAATATGGTCATCATATCCAACGACGAGTTAAGTAACTACTAGACTGCACATGTCAGGTGTGCTGCGTGGGTTTGGGAGAAGGTAAAAAAATAAGTGAGAAAAACGTTAAGGAAGAAAAATAGTTGTTTTGAAATCCATCAACATTGTTTTTGAAAATCATAAAGTGATTAGAAATGTAACCATTGAACTTTGATAAATACAATAATAATACGAGTTTTTTAATAATACAAATTCTCCTTAAAAAACAAATGATGTGACTTGGACATTTTAGCGTCTTATTCAGTATGCCACGAGTTAAAAAGAGTTGAAAATTGCTGCTTTGGAGCCTGTCTCACCCCCCGGGTAACGCCTAGCTCTGGTGGCTCGAATGAGACATCGCATCCTGGTGCGGTATTCTGTAACATACTTTTCTTTTTAGTTAGTGAAAATGAACTAAATAAACCTTTTTTACTATACTTTAGAAACTATAACCAAATTTAAAAGTAGTTATTTTGAAATGAAGAGACGACTAAATCGGACCCAATTTCATTACTGGCAATAAAAAAAAATGCAGAAAACCTCACTTCGATAAGTTTTCTGGTGCAAGCGTAATTTTGTATACAAATTTCCCTGTTAGTCGGCTGTGAGTCGAGCTCTCAACACGCAAAATAATCTTGAGTCAGGCGTACCAATTAGCACAATAAAAAAGTTAAAATCCATACAAACCGTCGTTATTTCAGGTGTTGGTATGCGCAGTGGCTCCTTGAAAGCGTCGGATATCACTTCATTGCCTCGAGAATGTTCCTCAAAGTCTCGGAAGAGAGAGAGAGAGTCAACTCTGTTAGAAGGAGTGTTGGAATACCTCAAGTAGTAGGAACTTTCTAGAAGTTGTGAGTGTATGGTCGCGTTTATTCTGGTACCAAACAACCCCACGCTCCAGTGGGAGCAGTGCTGTACAATCACGTGATCGTCCGGTTGGGAATCAACTGACATTCCAAGAAACGCGAACCCCGCCTGATGTGTCGCACAAGGGAAACACTTTGAGAAACAAAAAGTTCACACCACTTTTGTTGATTTTATTGCATACAACACTTTTATATACATATATATATACATATATATATATATATATACAATAAACTACTTTGTTCCTAAACTATGTTGGCTAGATTGACTAACTATGGGATTTTCTTAAGATCCGATTGATAAAAAAACAAAACACGAGGGATTTAAAAAAATCCAAAACATATAATTCAATTGATTCCTAATTATGATAAAACAAATGTATACATTAATGAGAAATTATAATTTTTATTAACTGATCAACAAAACAAGAATACAAAAAAAAAATCATGTATTTTAAATGATTGCCCGTTCATAAAAGGTCAAATGAATTTATTTGACGTTAGATTACACCCGAGATTATAATAAAAGATAATTTAAATTGTTTAAAAAATTATGTATAGTAGTTAGACGACAGGGATGTCAGTAATGAATTTCAATAGGGTTCTTTCAATTCTGACGACGGACGAAGAGGGTATTCGACTTACATAAAGACCAACGGACAACTGCACAAGGTAAACTTATTTTACGCTCTTTCAACTCAAGATGAAGTTTAATAGAATCAAAACTTTATAGACCATGACATAGGCCTATCTCAACCTGCTCTTTTAGAAAACAAATACAGATTTCCGCTAATTTTATTGACGCACATCGACAAGACTGTACTGAGTGAGGAAAGAGCAATGGGATGTGCAATAGGCCTATAAAGATGAACATTCAAATTATTTGCCAGAGCGGTGTTTCCAAAACTTTTTAGTACAACGCATATATTTTGCGGTACCCTTGGCATGAATATGTCCTTATGTCCATGCTCTATGAGTCGAGGAAACCATTATTAGAAGAAGTACTTACAAATAATACTGTTTTGAGATTACAAATTTACAGTAAAAACACTAAATTAATATTTAAAAAAAAACTTCATAGCGTCAGATCGCAATATAGCCATACCGAACAAGTGGCCACCATCTGTTGGCGAAGATGGCACCAACTTAGGCAGACATATGGTGTCATGTTGTCAGCTCAACGAGCCCTCTGGGCGTTAATCTCAGTTTTCTAGACCGGAGTTGCTGCTTCTTTATTCAAACAGCTCCTCATTTGTTCTCACGAGGCCGAGTTTGATCTTGTTCTAGACCCTCTGCTTCACAGAAACTCTGGAAGCGCCGCGGACCGATCCCGGGACCTCTGGACATGTAGCCACGAACTCTTAACACTAGATATCAGAGGTGATCAAATTAATCTCAACCAAAACCTATTGTGCTAAAATATATAGACGACTTAATTATACATTTTCCGAAATTTTCGCGGCAACCCCCGTTAAGAACCAAGGTACACCCTGGAAGATAGCAGTCATACCTTGACAAATTACACTATGGCGCTTTCTTATAAGATTCACCATAGTGGAACCGTTCAAGGTAAGTGTGCTACCTTACAGGGTAAAGGAATGGTATTAGAGTATCTCCAAAACATATCTACTGAACATGTTTTAACGGTTTTTCCATGAGTTTGAAACTATTTAAAATCGCATAACAGCCTGAAAAACGATATAAATTAACAGATTTATTCAAGTTGGATAGACACTATATATTTAAAGACGGAAAGGTTTGGAAAATCCCGTAACAAGGGTACAAGAGAAAAGGGGGAAGGTACAATTTGAACTCAAAGTGAGTTAGTGCTAGTAAAACCTTTCTAATGCACTTTAGATTATGGTTAAGGTCGCTGTAATATTTTTAATGAATTTAAAAAAAATTGCTAGGGTCCTTGTGGGGTTTTAGATATAGAAGCTGTCCTAGAAAATGTGTGTAATGAGACTCCTCTCTTTTTTCACTTGTATCTTTTATATTAAAACATTAAAAAAATTATGGATTAACTACCCAATCAATTTATTAAATGAACTAGTTAAAGTTATAAAAGCATCTAAATATAATATTCTTTAAATTGAAGTAGGTGACCTGGCGGTCTAGGGGTAAGGTGTCAGACTTCTGTGCTGGCGACCGGGGTTCAATCCTCGGTCCCGGCACAAATTTATCTGATTACCAAACCCTTCCTTCACCTCTGACAAGACATCTTGTGAATGTGGGGAATGCCAGGTCTCCACCGTAGTTCGGATTCCACGTTAAACTGTAGGTCCTCCATTTCATCTCACAATCACCCTACCATTACACATTAGCGCAAGTGCGTATAGCCCGAACGGGTATTAAGACGCGGTGCTAATAATAATAAAATTTAAATTGAAAAATGACACCCGGACATGCAAAACGAACCCAGGACCTTTGGCTTGGTACGCCGATGCTGTAAAATACTGAGCTATTCAGGAGTAATTCCATGGCTATTTAATCCATCATGACACGCGCATTTGTACAATTTATAGGTCTAATTGTATTATTGGCAGCATAAAGTCCTCCCAAGTCTTTGGCGACTGCATTATCTAATAGCTCACGATCTTAAATAATGATCACTCATGTGTCACTGACGATTTCCTCACGTCCCTCACAGACTCTGCCTTAAAATATGAGTGAAGAATGACCCTGGGCACGGGACGATTCCTAGATAGTTCAGTGGTGAGAGTATTGGCGTACTAAACCAAAGGCCCCGAGTTCGATTCATGTGTCCAGGAGTCAGTTTTCAATTCAAATAATATGCGATTAAATGTTTTGACAAACACCGTACATCAATAGAAAATTTAAATTTTAGTTTTGTACTTCACGTCTTACTTCCGTTCGTGCTATCTGCATGTTTACACTAATTATGTACGGATGAGTAAGGTGGTGGAAAACCATTTAGGAAAAAACTAAACCCTCTGTACACCCGATCGACTGGGATTCAAATCCTGACCTCATCACCGCTCTCGTTATGTAGTTCCATTCAAATGAAGATCCATACTTGAACGGTGGGAGGTGGCATAATCACCGAAATTATGGCTGAGAATCTGGGTAAATCAGTTAGTAGGGCAGTTAATTCATAAAGAATTGTTTCTGGCATCATCTGACTAGCTACACATTGTATGTTTCCCATAACTATATATACTCCATCTACCTTGAAAGGTAGCATTCTTACCTTGACAGATTGCACTATGGCCCTATGTTTTAAGCTGAGCCATAGTATAACAATATAAGGTAAGCCTTCTACTTTCCGGGTAAACGAAAGTTATATCTAGAGCCTTGAATCCTTTCTACAGAAAAAGGTGTTCTCATTGTCAAATAAGAATAATTATTTCTTTTGGCATTACTAAGAATCTCCCTTTTCATTAATGATAGTTCTGGAATGTACTAGAAACATGTTACCGATCGGTCTCAGACTAGTCAGATTTAGCACCGAACGAAACAAACACATAACACATGACGCACGTGATCGAACACTTGTTAACAAGTGTTACACTTCATAACAGGAGGTGCAGGACTAGGGATGTGAAAAAGGTATCGGTACTTTACTAATATCAATATTTTTCTTTCGATACTAGTATATTTTTTACTCGGTATTTTTACTGATATTAGTACTCACACTCTAGTATCGGATCAGTTTCGAAAGAAACGACTTTATTGTTATCGTCACTAATGCTGGGATTTAATGATTACTAGGCTGGACCGTGGAGGAAGAACAAATTACACTATTTCTCAATTTTCACTCATTTTCTGCACGACAAGCAAGTAGTTACTTTATCATTCAATCTATTTGAAATCATCATAATTCATAGCTGTTTTTTCATATTTGTTTGTAAAATCATTCTGATGCCTGACTGGGAGACGGGGCGAGTGGAAACCAGTCTAATACCCCTTCCTTTATTGATGATTAATAAGCAAGGTCATCACAAACTAAACAAAATAAGTTTTTGTAGAGCTCAATCATTATAACTGTCAGTATTTAAAAACATATTAAAATACAATTATGAAGCAAAAGTGAAATTATTATTATTAACTGTTATATATATAAAAAAAATCGGATTAAAATGTCACCCATCTCGGTGGAGTAGTTGGCTAACGCGCTTGTCGTGCTGAGCTCGACTTCTGAGGACGGGGAGATCAAGGTTCGAATCTCGGTCGCGTGAACTGGGAGTGGTTTTCCCTAAATGGTTTTTCACTCTCCCTCCACGCAAATGTGGGTTCACTTCCTCTAATTCTCCGTTCCCAATTCATAATCCATTATCGTAATTAGCACTTAAAGCGTATAACCCGAACGGGTAGTAAGACGCGGTGCTAAATGTAAATAAAATAAATAAATAAATTAAAATGTCGATACTGATACTTACTGTTATCGATACTTTTCTTTCGAAACTAGTAATGGTATAGATATATTTTTTTCCGATACTTTTAATGAGTATAGTATCGATACTTTTCTTTCGATACCACATCGTTATGCAAGACACGTTTTTGCACGCAACATGGGCTACGTCGTGATCGAGTAGACTGGTTCACTGCTCTTTGTTTGTCGTGCAGAAAGAGTTTAGGCCTTTCGACCACGGAGCTGCTCAACTGTGATTGGATTGGTTAGTGATTTAAGTCACTAACTTGTCAGTAATTGGTTGTTAAGTATGTTTCGCACACGGCGCCCAGAAAAAATGGTGGAATTTCAATCAGTTTCGTACTAGTCAGCTGTATGCACTTTCTTCGGGCTTCTAGAAAATTTAATATATATACATATTAATAAAATACCTAATAACTCGAGTGCTGTGGAGCATTTGGTTCACTATTATTATTATTATTATTATTATTATTAATAAAGATATGAAAGATGTAACCAAATAATATTTTGGCTTTATCCATACAATAAAAATAATATTAAACTGGAGACTAATAATAACAATAATAATAATAATAATAATAATAATAATAATAATAAACTATATCGTCGTGGCAAAGGCACTGCTATGGATTGATGCAAAATTTATAGCGATGTCTAGAATATCGAAAGAAAGTTACCTTGAGTAGTAGGCCTAAACTAAATGTTCAATAATGATTAATTCATGCGTGAGTTGGTAACTGATGCAGCCCGGCGACTAGCATGGTGAGTTTCCAGTAGCATATCACATGCGTGTCGTAAGCCGGTTAGCAACCAAGGAGAAGACCGCTATTGAATTACATTAGCGGTGAAGCGCCAGCTACTGGTTGGTAATTTAGATCAATTCTGAGTCTTATTTGGGTATCTTCGTGGACGAAAGTCCTTACAGTAGCCCCATGGCTTCTTTGGTGCTGATTGACAGCTCACAGCTGACTTCTGGCAGTCAACATTTAGGTATACACGTAAATTTTGACCGTCAGAAGTGACAGCTCCTAAATACATGTTTTTGCAGATCATATGGTTCGGCGGTGGGATACATAATTTGGTCTGGTAACTTTTCAAAGCCGTCAGCACCAAAGAAGCCATGGGGTTACTGTAGTTATTACTGAGCCAGCTATATGTGTAGAACTTTCTGACAACTCATTACACCATAGAGGATGACCAACAATTTAACATTCCCATGTGCCATTAATCCATTATATCTTAATGTCAGTGATGCAACGCCACATGCTGTATGTTTAGCCACAAACATTGCGTGCCTCATGGCTCATCCAGATAGGGGTTGATAACGTGTCGTCTTCTCAAGATAATACATCACTAAACGTTAGTACCGTGTCGTCTTCTCAAGATAATACATCACTAAAGGTTAGTACCGTGTCGTCTTCTCAAGATAATACATCACTAAAGGTTAGTACCGTGTCGTCTTCTCAAGATAGTACGTCACTAAACGTTAGTACCGTGTCGTCTTCTCAAGATAGTACGTCACTAAACGTTAGTACCGTGTCGTCTTCTCAAGATAATACGTCACTAAAGGTTAGTACGGTGTCGTCTTCTCAAGATAGTACGTCACTAAACGTTAGTACCGTGTCGTCTTCTCAAGATAATACGTCACTAAAGGTTAGTACCGTGTCGTCTTCTCAAGATAATACACCACTAAACGTTAGTACCGTGTTGTCTTCTCAAGATAATACGTCACTAAAGGTTAGTACCGTGTCGTCTTCTCAAGATAATACATCACTAAAGGTTAGTACCGTGTCGTCTTCTCAAGAAAATACGTCACGCTCTCATTTATCCCACCATAAGCCCATCAATCGAGAATCAACCTTTGCCATGCTAAGCTTGCGAACCAGAAAACAAAGTTAATTAAACACAGTGTTGTACGTGTAACGGGCGGTGAGGGAGTGTTTGTCGAGTGGCAAGTATCTCTCTCTCCCTCTGGCTAAACATTACCCCGCTTGTCACTCTTCCTATATTAACACCTCATGTGTGTGCGCGCTCGCATGTGTCGCTCTAATTACTTCCTCGCCGCCGCTGTGACTACCGGCCTCCCCTCCACCTCCCTGATGTCTCTAATCAGTTAACACACCCGCGTTGATTCTGACAATATTAGTTCAGGGGCTCCTCTACATTACACACTGTTAGGTGTGTCACGCGTTTCTATACACGCGGTATATTCACCGGGTCTCGGCTGTCAGACGATACGAGACAGCGAGTTAAGGTGAGGATGTAGCGGACGCGAGAAAAGAGTTCATTGTTGTTGTAGCTTTTACATCAAAACATTTTTGGTCCAAACAAACCAAATGGTGCTTCAGTACAAACATATAATTTTATTTTCTTCGCCTGGTGATATCAATAGTTCTTAAATATTTGTAAAATAATGCCGCTATGGTCATGACACAATGTTCAACATTTATTGATACCATCATGTGAAGAAAATTAAACTCTGGAGCAATATCTGATTTATTTTGAAAATAAAAATAAAAGGGTTGTTATAAAAATAGCAAAAAAAAACGCCCTTTCTTCACGTCGCCTGCATCTCCACCGTTGAAAATGAGCTAATGTCACATTTTCACCCATTTATTTATATGAATAAATCTATAAAGTTGTTATGGAAACGGAGCCCTGTAGGTATCTTTTTACTTTATTTTGGCGTAGTCCTACACCTCAGTTCAGTCTGTAGTGTATCTGTATACTGGGCTAAGGGTCCCGAGTTCAATTTTTGGCATGGCCAAAAAATGTATCCTTGGTGAAATGCGGGTTTCCCCTTAACAGTTAGATGAATTAACAGCTGAGGGCTGGGTGTTGTGTCTGTACTAGATTTAAGTTAGTTTATAGGTAGTGTACTGATATAATCAGCCAGTTTAGAAAGTGCATGTTAAATATCTCAAATAAATTAAACCATATAAACATATATAGGCGTAAACCATATTTTGAAATAACGCATTGTAGAATTATATATTAGAGCTGAACGCCTGCGCGGCAAGGCGGACCCATTAGAGGCTCCTTTACCCCATTCAAACATTTCGCTACGTTCATCTTAGCAAGAACACTGTTATTTTCTTATTTAATCCTTCTCTTACTAAAAAAACAACAACAGTACAGTAACAGTAACAGTAACAATGGCGCCGAGGAAGTTAATCGCCAGTGTCGGCAGATTTACTGGCCGAGATGGTAAAGTCTTAAGACTGCTTCACTATTTTAAAAGTTTAAATACATGACCTTATATTTGCATCACGCGGCGGGGTGGTAAGCTACTATAACCGTCAGAAAAATGAGCTTATTTTGACTGTTAGCGAAGCTACTATATATTTTCACGTATTCATGCAGATGTCATTTCATTTACATTTATTTGAGTTATTAAACTTTGTACTTTATGAGCCGAATGATTATATTTGCACACAAGAATGTCTAGGGTGGTGTGCAAGAACGTAGAGTGATTGCTTAGTGTACCGATAGTGTGGTCCCTAGAACACTATCACTCCAGTTTTTAACCTATGATGACGCAAGCAAACCAACGCTAGTGTCAACAAAGCATTCACTTAGTCAAGTTCTTGCATACGGACCTATGAGCGAGAGCAAAAGGACCTACCAATTTTTACGGAAAAGGTATTTTCACACAACTTCCAGGGTTCGACATGGCTTTACTTCCCCTCGAAGGAAGTTGTGCTACAGATTGTTATCGCTCAAGAAAAAACCGTCGACATAGGATAGGTTTGAACCCACGAACATCGGGTCCTGGTGCGATAACTTTAACTCAAGGCCACCGAGGTCGAACATGCAGATGTCACTTTTGATAGATATTATCACCCGCCTCGGTGGCGTAGTTGGGTAACGCGCTTGTCGTGTTGAGCCCGACTGCTGAGGACGGGGAGATCGAGGTTCGAATCTCGGTCGGGTGAACTGGGGGTGGTTTTTCCTAAATGGTTTTCCACTCTCCCTCCACGCAAATACGGGTTCACTTCCTCTAATTCAACCTTCCCAATTCCTAATCCATTAGAGTAATTAGTACTTAAAGCGTATAACCCGAACGGGTAGTAAGACGCGGTGCTAAATATTATTATTATTATTATTGATAGATATTATCAATAAATATAAAATAACGGCAAAAATAAAGTAAAATGTTGTCAATGTTGAAAAAAATAAGTGTGTCTTTTCGAAAAGGCTCCTCCTATGAAAATTTGACTATACAAAAAAAAAAAACTTCCTATTATAGCGTTCCTCGGGGCGGGGTTTAGCAATGAATGGGCTTCTGACCTCCTTTTGGTAGTTTTAATGGTCACTTTAGAGCTCAAGTTAATCCCAGTACCAACTTAACCTACTTAACCACAAGACAGCCGCGGTCGAGAGCCTTTATGGCAAGTCTTAAGAGCTACCATCATCTGCGAGAGTTCAAATGTAGGCTATATATTTACACTCTGTTTAGTCAAATAAGCGACTGTGGTCAAGTTTACGAGACAAATTAAAACCAACAGACTTAAGCTGGCAAGGAATAAAACGTAGTTTAAGTCCGTATTTTTGTAAATTTTATGACAAAAAAACATTCTTTGGCCCAAAATAAGTATTTATATATATATTAAGCACCGCGTCTTGCTACCTGATCAGGTTGTACGCATATTTACTATTTACGCTAACGTGTTAGGGATTAGAAAGGTTGCATCCAGAGGAAATGTACACCACATTATAGTGGAGGAAGAGTTAAAAGCGGGTGACCTGGCGGTCTAGGGGTAAGGAGTCAGACTTCTATGCTGGCGGCCGGGGTTCTAATCCTCGGTCCCGGCAAAGATTTATCTGATTACCAAACTCTTACTTCACCTCTGACAAGACATCTTGTGAATGTGAGGAATGCCACGCCTCCACCGTGGTTCGGATTCCACGTTAAACGGTAGGTCCTTCATTTCATCTCACAATCACCCTACTATTACACACTAGTGTAAGTGCGTATAACCCGAACGGGTAGTAAGACGCGGTGATAATAATAATAATAATAATAATAATAGTTAAAAGCGTTTTAGGAAAACCCAACTTCAGGTGACTCAAAACCCGATATCGCCATCATTGGCAGACTAGTCAAATGCGAGAGCGACGTCTTAGACCATGGAGCCACTTAAGTGGGTAAAAAAATAGATTCATTAAATACGTTTAGTTTAATTTTCTAAATATTATAATAATCTCGACCATTATTGAATATTTTTATCTTGAGTATCGCACATTTAACCAGAAACTTTAAAAATCAAGATAAATTGTCCTGGTCAAATTACGCAATAGCTATACCATATTATTCAAAATCTGTTTAGATTACTATTAATATAAAACTAAACTAAATGTACGTATATACTGAATTTATATATGTTTTTATATTAGCTAAATAGTTTTATGTCATAAAAACTGAAACAGTTTTAAGTGGAGTAGGGGACTAGAGAAAATAAATGTGTTTTACAAATTTTTAATAAATATTTTTTTTGGACAACATAAATAAAAAATTGTTTCATCACAAACATAAGAGTTTAATTTTCTTCACATGGTGATATCAACAGTTGTTGAATATCTGTCATGAGCATGGCGGAATTAGATGACCAACTTGTACAATTAAGAGAAAATGTTGTTAGATTACAAGACACCCTTGAAAGCTTTCAATAACTGATGATATCGCCACGTGAAGAAAATTAAACTCTTATGTTTCTACTGGAGAAATATTTTATTTATTTTGGCCAAAAAACGTTTCTATATAAAAATTGTAAAAACTGTTCTTTTTTCTTGCCGCAAATCCTTGGATCTGTGTTTCTAATAATTAAACATGCACTTTCACATTCATACGACCTTGTAATGAGCAATATTAAACTTTATCACGTAGATAT
>CABFVX010001707.1:26241-36732 GCA_902151425.1 Timema shepardi | reverse complement strand
CCCCCCCGACACGTTAAGAAAGGACATCACACACCAAAAAACACGTTTATGTTTTTATTATCCCCACAGTAAATGCTGCACTTGAACAAAACTCGAGGCGAAAGGGAACAAACAGGAATAAAAAATAAATAAAAAATAGTAAAACGTACCTTGAAAACTGATGAAAATAAACATGATAAAATGTCGGTGTAATACGCTCAGAGCTTCAAATAAAATTACACGGGGTGGGGAAAACTTTAAGTCTACCAATTTTTCTTCAGACAAAAAATAATATCACCATTCTTGACCCCTTTCTCAAATAAAAGTTTAGACAATCTTGTGGAGAGAGACACTTAAACGAAGAATGTGAAGAAGTAGTTAAGGAATGACCGAGGTGTGAATTGAATTTCATTGTTGTAAAGTTTGTCAGTGTGCTATTTTCACAAATAGTTTAGCGACTGTCGCAACACAACATTTCTCTAGAAACTTTTCACATATTTCCAAACACAATACATACAAATTTTATTACATCAAAAGCGCTTTGACATGTAAATTTGTATGGCACACTATTAACAAAATAATTAAAACAAATGAATTTGAGATAAGTTTAAGTATTTACAAAGTAGTAATTCTTACAAACATTTTAATTTTTTTTATTGAAAACCATCATTTTCAGTCTGCAGTTATTTTATCGTTAATAAACACCATTTTAGAAGATTGTTAAGGGTGTCACTATGCATAGCACGTTATTTAATAATAAATTTTGGGTCACTTATTAATGGAAACTGTCTATTGAATATATCTAATAAACATATTATTTTTGAATCATTCAAAGACGATAAAAATTCTCGTAGTTCCATTACAGAGTTCTATTCTAAGCGACAAAAGAGCCGAAAATATAACATATTGAACATCTTCTATATTTATTTTACGAGACAAATGACACAGTCAAATAGTTTAAACAGGCATATAATTGGAAAGGGTAGTAAGACGCGGTGTTTTTTAAAAAAAGTAACACATACTACACACACGAAATTTCACACTACGTCTTACTATACGCTTAGGACTAGACGCACATCTATTACGCCAGTGAGAGAGAAATGAGGAAGGTAGAATTTAAAAGAAATGTATCTGCATCAGCATGGGAGGAGATTAGGGAGACATTTAGGAAAAATTTCCTCAATAAACCTGGTCAAAATTCAAACCCCGACTCACCCGTCACCAGCAATATAATTTATTGTGATAGTGACGTCTTGGATAGCTCAATCACCAACGTGGGTCGTCAATCCACACGCTACTTGTCCAGGTGGGTCTACATAAGTCACAATGGGCGCGGGTCAATCCACGCACTACTTGTCCAAGTGGGTCACATAAGTCACAATGGGCGCGGGTCAATCCACGCACTACTTGTCCAAGTGGGTCACAAAAGTCACAATGGGCGCGGGTCAATCCACACGCTACCTGTCCAAGTGGGTCACAAAAGTCACAATGGGCGCGTGTCAATCCACACGCTACTTGTCCAAGTGGGTCACAAAGGTCACAATGGGCGCGGGTCAATCCACACGCTACTTGTTCAAGTGCGTCACAAAGGTCACAATGGGCGCGGGTCAATCCACACGCTACTTGTCCAGGTGGGTCACAAAGGTCACAATGGGCGCGGGTCAAGGTTAGTATCAGGGTTGACGTACTTGTAGGCCCATGTATGCTACCACAGCGGCTAAAATGTTATACCCCGTTAGTGGTAGAGCGGGATTTCTGAAAGGCCTTTTTCTCTGCCAGAATTATACTATATAGCAGAACTTTGGTATGATAAAAGACCGTTGAGATGTTCCTTCATACCTAGACAGAGGTTCATGATACAGCTCTACCGGGGCTGTTGAAGGATCTACGACGGGTGCTTAGGTTTCACCATGATGGAGTATCACCGCATTTTGAAATACGTACAGAGTGTGATAAGATTTGATCTACCTAGACAGGTGAGGTGGACTGGGCGTGGAGGGGCCTTAGGCAGCTTCCTCATTCAGGCCATTGCTTTCTTTCTATGCATATAATTGGAATAACAAGGTGTATGCAGATTTCCCCCCGGATATTGACGATCTCAAACTCGGTCTCAAGAAATTGCACGCTGCTTGTACAACCGCCGATGATAGCATGTTGAGATATGCATATAATATCAAAATGCGACGCTTTGCTACCCCGTTTAGAAATGAACAGTGATCATTTTGATAAACTGTTGTATAAACATGGATGTCAATATGTCGTAAGGATAAAAAAAATAGTAGATAATTTCATTGTGGAAGTAGTTTCTTTCAGTACCTTCTTGAACGCTATAGTGTATCCTTATCCCATATGACAGTGTCGAACATTACGGAAATAAGCACCAGACAACGTTCATTGTTTTACATATTTGCGTGTTTTGCTATGAGTCGTTGCGCTCTGAAGAGGGATTGCAGGAATTTTCTTTAAATTACATCAAAAATTATCTGTTAAGTTATGTGAAGAAAATAAAACATGTTTGTAAAATAGATCCTCTAAAATGAAAAAATTAAACTTAATAGCTTTAAGTGGGCTGGAGCTATAAACTGCCTTGACAAACATATTCATGGATGGATTACATATGAAGTGGAAGAGATGGTCAGTCATCTAGTTAATGGTTGTAGTCATCATTATTAAAAAACATCTTTCAAGTGCCAATAGTTTGCACGCTTTACAATAGTTATGGTGCCGTTTATAAAATAAATTATTGGTTTTTTACACTAGAGTAGAAAAGTTAAAAATATTTTTTTTATATAAATAATGTTTTTAATTTGTTTAGGTAGTATGTTTTGGTTTTGATTACATTTTACTTTGAAAGTAAGCTAACACAACATAAAGTATATTTTAAGGAACTCTACCAGTATTCCTTTGAAGTGAAGTTTGCCGACTATGTTGTGGTTTTGTGGGACAAAGACCCTTCGGTGTACCTGGTAGGAATCGAATCCTGAGTCTCATGAGTGAGGGTAAGGTTTGTCACCCACTGGACCGTTATGGATCGCAACAGCTCCATTGAGAATAAATGAGAAGAATATAATTAAATGACGATGGTTCAAACTCATTTGACCTGATTCGATCCAAATCTAGAGGTTTTGTCATCGGGTTATTAGAATAGGATTCGTTCCGTTCCGAATCAGTGACCGGCATGTCCACAGTTCTCAAGGAGCTCGCTGATAGGGTCGCGGACGGACTCATTCATACAGGTACAGCCGATTGTTTTCACACTGAGCCGATCTCGGCTCTAAAATAATTCATAATTTTCTTAAAGGTACGTGGTAGCGTGGAAAAATAAAACAATTTAATATAGTAATATAATAAAACAAATCATTGAACGCATAAAGTGAAATTTTTAACACGATATTTCCCCGTATTAGCAACAAAATTGTTAATCTTACAGTAGATTTTTTGTATATTAAACAGACAAGCAGTTTACTTAATTAGTTTTTCATCAATTTGTTTCTCGTAGTCACAGGAAAATTCAAATTAACTATAAATCATACATTTATAAGTTTCACCCGCCTCGGTGGCGTAGTGGGCTAACGCGCTAGTTGTGTTGAGCTCGGCTGCTGAGGACGGGGAGATCGAGGTTCGAATCTCGGTCGGGTGAACTGGGGGTGGTTTTTCCTAAATGGTTTTCCACTCTCCCTCCACGCAAATGCGGGTTCGCTTCCTCTAATTCGACCTTCCCAATTCCTAATCCATTAGAGTAATTAGTACTTAAAGCGTATAACCCGAACGGGTAGTAAGACGCGGTGCTAAATATTTTTATTATTATTATTATTATTTATAAGTTCCCCTAATTATAAAATATACGTGCGGGGGAAACGAATCCGCCCATACACGAGAGCAACCCCCGGCGAAATGCCAAGAGGACATAGGGTTACCGATCCCACACATCAAAATACCTCAACCCTTGTTTGGAAATTCCTACAACAAAGGAAGCGGATAAAAAAATAGGATCGGGCTATTTTTTCAGCGCCGAGTAGGTACCGACATTCCTTAAGGTAAGATGAAAGGAGACGCGAAAAAAAATCCTGTGTTTTTGCAGTTTTTATGGCAAAACCTTTTTTGCCAAAATAAATAAAATATTGCTTCATAACAAACGTATAGTTTAATATTCTTCGCATGGTGGTGTATCAACAGTTGTTGAATATCTGTCCAAGATGTTCTGGAATTTAGTGACAACTTTTTTCATTCATTTAAAAAATTTGTTAGATAATGCCACCATGCTCATGAGTCATAACAGATATTCAAGAAATGTTGATATCAACATGTGAATAAAATCAAAATCTATGTTTGTACTGGAAAAATATATTTTTTATTTTGACAAAAAAAAAAAATTCCACCAAAACTGCAAAAACACTTAGCTTTTCCTAGAGTCCTGTATTTAGTGTAGCACCGCACTTAAAACGTGCTAAGTCTGACTATGAAATTGTCCCATTCCTGTTTGGTCTAGGTAGGAGTCGTCCTCTAATCAGTATAAAGCTGCACTTGAGGCGTGCTAAATCCATAAAAGTGGCACTTAATTTCTATTAACTCTATCAATTTTTTAAGTGCACTGAACATGTTTTACCTGTACATTCTATAAGCGTATTCACACAAAATTGGTAGGTATAAGTAAGGTAGAATTTAGATGAAATGTATCCAATTTTGCAGAGAGACGTAGAAAACTATTTATGAAAAATGTTATCACATTTTCCTCGAATAGGACTTATCTGTCCGACTTCCATATCATTGGCAAACTATATCTGACAAGGTTGACGCCTTAACCTGTGTGAGTCATCCATTTTTTAATGTTAAAAAGTTTTATTATATCAATTATAACGATACGAAGATAAAATAATTGTGCCAACTTTCAAATGGGGCTACCAGTCAGCGTTTGCAATTTGATCAATTATATCATGTGATGATTTGTGTTTAAAAAAATCTAGGTTCCCTAATGTTTAATGACTGGCATTAAATATAAGTTAAATATAAAAGTTGGGTTATGTATGAATACTGAACTACCATAGCAAGCATATGATTATGTTATCATACCAAACAGACTAATGTAAATAAAACGAGTTAATAGTTTCGAATTTACATTGTATTTATCATTTGGTTTAATCGAAATTCAGATGCATAATCAAAATGTTTGCACAGTCTTACAGAATTCTAATGAAAAAATACTTGAAAGTGTGTACACTTAGAAATTGTATTTGAAGGATAGGCCTATAGGGGAGAAAGGTGGGAAAGTCTAAATTTTAACGCCAATTGATTTAGTGCTAATGTGTATGTTGTAGAATTCCCTCTTTTCCTCCGGTATCCTTCATTTGCGAACAGAAATAAATCAAACACTATTAACACATTTCAATCCATACAACATTACATATTTTAAACTCAACCCTCCCTCCCCAAATGGTGTACGTCAGCCCCCAGCTCTTACAATATATTATTAGGGGGGAAATATTCATGCGATGAGATTTTTTGGTATTAGGTTCTTCTACTTCTCTGATCTATCTGAATTTAATCACATTGATGGGGTGGGGATTAGGATGTAGAATATGAATGAAGTTTACCCACATTTGCGTGGAGGGAGAGTGGGGAACCATTTTGGAAAAAACCACCCTCAATACACCCGACCGGGATTTGAACCTCGATCTCCCTATCACCAACAGTCTAGTCTAACAACGGAGATTAATTCTTTAGATCATGCGGCCACTAAAGCATGTATTTCTGAACTGATTTAAAATATTAGAACAGAGCTTACAAACTGAGTTCTAGAACACAATACTAACCGTCACTCAATTCCTGAGAAATCGGTGACCTGGTGGTCTAGGGGTAAGGTGTCGGACTTCTGTCCCGGGGTCCGGAGTTCAATCCTCGGTCCCGGCAAAGATTTATCTGATTACCAAACCCTTCCTTCACCTCTGACAAGACATCTTGTGAATGTGGGGAATGCCAGGCCTCCACCGTGGTTCAGATTCCACGTTAAACTGTAGGTCCTCCATTTCATCTCACAATCACCCTACCATTACACACTAGCATAAGTGCGTATAACCCGAACGGGTATTAAGACACGGTGCTAATAATAATAATAATAATAATTCCTGGGAAAGTTAAAATACAATCATTATACAGTTTTTTCCAACAGGACTCGAATTTAGTTGACAGCCGCGTTATGGATAAATTAAGTTGTCGGACTAATTTTTATGAGCAAATTAGTCATTTTTGTTTAACATGTTTCTCTATGAGAGTACTTCCACAAACGTTCCACTGGTAAAAAGTACGTGACAAAGAAGTCTCAAGGTCACGAAGATGTTTGGCTTTCATCTTTTACTCCATTCCCAACTACACTACTAGGTTTTCTTTTTGTTTAGCATTGCGTCTTACTACCCAGTCGGGTCATATAATTTTGTACTATACAGGCTAGTGGTTTTAGGGATTATGAAGGTTATGTTTAGAGGAAGTATACCTGCATTTGCGTGGAGGAAGAGGGGAAAACCATTTTGGAAAAACCACCCTCAGTACACCCAACCAAGATTCGAAACCCGATCTCCCCGCCATCAGCAGTCTAATATACTAAGATAGTAGCGCATTAAACCACGTGGCAACCGAAGAGGGTCAATTTATTCTTTACCTCTTAAACCTGATGCAGCATACTTCATCGATTACTTTTGTTTTCTTATCTCATTTTTTAAATAATACTTTTGATTTTTGTTTCTAATTATTACGCGAATGATCACTTTGATCATAATTAGCGGAAGTGTTGGTTTCATGATTTGTACTCATAATTACAACCCGGGAGGCAGGGGTTAAATTCTGAATGAGTGTTTGGGCTTATATTTTTTTTTAATTCATGATTTATTTATTTTTCTCCAGGAAAATAGTGAGGTAATCTTTCTAACTTAAAGTTCTGATTCCTTTTCCATGAAAAGATGACACCAAAATATAAACGCAAGTAGGTTTAGACAATGCGTTTGTTATTCAGGCACTGAGCACACTCGGGCCGTCATCACCTTGGCTCTACTGATAGTAGTGAGCCCCGACTCATCTAGTATCATGCTAGGTAATTCTTTACTTCAAGTACTCAATAAAATGTCGAACAAGTCTTCCATAGATACGTTCAGCTATTTCAATAGCGGTAGGAACTGCCCGAAGATGGGTTCAAGTCCCGTTAAATAAATTCAAACGTGATTTAGTGTAAACATGTTCCATTTCGGTGGACGTGTGGTCTAAGGCGTCATTGTATTGATAAACTGGATAACCGGTGATAGGGAGTTAAGGGTTAGAATCCTGGCTGGATGAATTGAGGGTGTTTTCTCAAAAAGTTTTACACTCTCCCACCACGCACGCGGGTACATCTGTAAAATTCTACCCTATTCATCGCTACCTCATTAGTGTAAGTTAATTAGAATATAAGTATGGGTAACAACCAAATGGCTAGTGATACACGAGTAAAAATATATAAATATAGTAAAAAAAACCTTCGGTGGCCGCATGGTCTAAGGCGTTACTCTCACAGTAGACTAGACTGACAATGACGGGGAGACTGAGGTTCGAATCTCGGCCGAGTGTACTGAGGTTGTTTTTTTACCAAAATGGTTTTCCACCCTCCCTCCACGCAAATGTGATTCTACTCCCTATAAATATAACCTTCTTAATCACTAAAACCACTAGTATAACTAGTACATAAGCGTAAAATACCGAACGGGTATTAAGAAACGGTGTTTTTTTTTAAAAAGTATACAAATGTACCGCTTTTACTTTTCGTTTGTATGCATGCACAATTTAAAAATTATATAAAAGCTTTTATTTTGATTTAAAGTTTTTTTAAGGTTTTTTGTTAAAAAATATTTAAAGTTATTTAAGATTTAAAAAAAGAGGTTGTTTGGAAGTATAATCTAAATGGTGCAGGTCTTAAATATTCATTTTGAAGAGATATACTTACCTGATATTTGTAATTTAATCCAAATTCAGGAACAGTCACAACTGAGTTAAAACGAAATGTAATATTCTCTTAGTTTCGTTAGTGCAAGATGTGTAGACGTGCTGCTAACCTGCTCCTAAATTATTTACTTGTCACAGAGAGCTCCCAACTTTCGTTTATATTACATTATGATCCGGTAGTTTAGAAGTTTAGAGAACACATGGAAGTCGAGATTAGAAGCAACAGACACTCCATCATTTTATGGTTGACAAAAAGCTCTCACCTACTGAACATAATACTTTCTTCAGGAATTAACTGAAACGTCCACTTTACTTGCAGACTAAACATATGTTATTATTATATAGAAAAATGACACCTGAACATGGGAATCGAACTATTCTAACTAGTGAACTGTCCAAGAGTCGTTCTGTGCCCAAGGTAGTTCTTTACTCATGATAATGTGCGCAATCGTACAATTGTAATTGTACATTTGGCGGCTTAATGCCTTCCCGAGTCAAAGGCGGCTGCGTTATCTGATAGCTCGTGATTTTAATTGATCACTCATATGTAAAGGACGATTTCCACTCGAGCATCACAGACTGTCTTAAAATATGAGTAACCTATTATTATTACTATTACAACTACTATTAATAGTAGTAGTAGTACCGCATCTTACTACCCGTTCGGGATATACTCACGCTAATGTGTAATTGTAGGGTGATTTTGAGATGAAATGAGGACCTACAGTTTAGCGTGGAATCCGAACCACGGTGGAGGCCTGGCATTCCCCACATTTACAAGTTGTGATTAATACACGTCTTGTCAGAGGTGAAGGAAGGGTTTGGCAATCAGATAAATCTGTGTCGGGACCAAGGATTGAACCCGGACCCCCAGTACAGAAGTACAACACCTTACCCCTAGACCGCCAAGTCACCAATATGAGTGAAGAATGACCCAGAGTATGGGACGAATTCTGGATAGCTCGGTGGCAGGTTAGAGCATTGGTGTACTAAGACAAAGGTCCCGGGTTCGATTCCAGTGTCCAGGTGTTATTTTTCTGTTTAAGAATATTATATTTATATGCGGCTATAACCAGTGCTTGAATTAGGCCATAATGCACCGGAACGCCGTTCGTTGCGTACAAATCGTATCATTTCTAACCAAACACATCGGTTTACAAAATACCTTTAAGAAAATTAGTGTCATTAAAAACGGAGATAAATGCAGCGTTGAATATAAATCAATACTAATTAATTGTAATTATCAATGAACTAGATTAGTATAGTAAACTGCACTGTGACATTCCTTTTACTTAAATCCAATTAAAGGGGCATGGCTTTGCATGCAACTTTTTGAGGTTTGTATAGATAATGTAATAGGTTTTACCAATGTAATAGTTTCATGCTGTAAAATAGATCAAGGAATTATTAGTTGTTAGTTGTTACCGTCCCGGTTGTTAAAATGTCCCAATTCGAACACTGGCTAGAACCGCAACTAACAAATATATAGCTTAGCCATTTAATCCATCATAAACATATGTGTTTTTCTAAATATGCAATAATATAAATATATACGAATGCATTTCTTCATCCAACTATATGTTTGTGTGACCGGCATCAATCAGTTGGTAGTACGTTTGTCAACTGAGTTTGCGAGCTCAAATTTGATTCCTCACAGCCTAAAAATGTATAATCGGCGAGATTGGAGCTTTCCATTTAAAGTGATACATAAATTACCAGGGTAGTGGGTGATGTGTTTCCAATGTGTCAACCAATCTCCCAGAATACTAATAACAAACTGTAGAGGTCGAATGGGGAGATTGGTTGACCCACGAATCTTGATTATAGATCCTGGTCTTTAGAGTAAGGCCAGTTTGTAGTTTGTTCGCCTATTGCCTTGTGTGCCAAGTGGTCCGGAAAATAAAATTTAAATACATATAATAATAAATACGCTTGCGGCTCCTATCTGTAGCCGGCCGGTTAGAGCAGTGGCGCATTTACTTTGAGGCAGGGGGACATGTTTGGAAGTTATTATTAATGTCCGTTTTATAAATGAAAATTTTAAAGACTATATTAATGTGTATAACGGTATACTGTTTGAATGTCAAGTCATAGGCCTCAAATTCAGCCTGTTTTTTTATTTCTAGCACCACGCCTTACTACCCTTTGGGGTTATACGCTTATATATTAATTACGCTAATGGTTTAAAGGGTAGGAAGTTTATATTTAAATGAAGTGTGCCCGCATATGCGTGGAAGAAGGGTGGAAAACCATTTAGTAAAACTACCCTCGGTACACCCGTTCGAGTTCCAAACCCCAATCCCCCCATTATTATTATTATTATTATTATTATTAGCACCGCGTCTTACTACCCGTTCGGGTTATACGCACTTACGCTAATGTGTAATGGTAGGGTGATTGTGAGATGAAATGGAGGACCTACAGTTTAACGTGGAATCTGAACCACGGTGGAGGCCTGGCATTCCCCACATTCACAAGATGTCTTGTCAGAGGTGAAGGAAGGGTTTGGTAATCAGATAAATCTTTGCCGCGACCGAGGATTGAACCCCG
>CABFVX010001707.1:0-19840 GCA_902151425.1 Timema shepardi | reverse complement strand
TTTTTTTTTTTAAAAAAGTAAGAAAATGAAGAAGAAAAGTACAATCTTTTATAAAAATGTGTCAAAGTGAGCACTACTTTTTTTTTATATATCAATGTGGAAATGTTTGTTTCAGCATATAATAGTGAGTGCAGGGTATTTCTGACGTGTAAATATAGTTGACAAATATTTATTTTTGTAGAGATATTCAAACGAAGTTTGGTGTGTGTGAAAAAAATATACTACCCAAGAATAGAAGAGTTTTAATTCGGTTTATTTGACAATTATATTTTTAATAGCAATTTATCCTCCAAACCCTTTTTTAAAAGTGTTCTCAACTAAACTTTAGATAAGATCATATACTAATTTAATAAAGAAAAACCGAACGGGTAGTAAGGCGTGGTTCTAATAATAATAATAATAATAATAATAATAATAATGAAAAAGTGGACAAAAATAACAGTAGAAGAATATAATAAGGGTGCCAACTACTTAAGAAAAACTATCCTGATATTGCAGTAATGCTAATGGTAGTCCTGAAGCTTTAAAACCTTAATAGCCCTCAATTATGTTAACATTATCTTTTATTATACGTTTAGAAAATGGCGTTATTTATTTGAGTAAAGCTAAATCGACGTAGTCGACCTCGGTTATCTTGGGGTAAAGCGCTCGCCTCAGGACCCGATGTCCGTGGGATCAAACCCAGCCGAGGTCAACGGTTTGTTCTTGAGTGATAAGAATCCGTAGCAAAACTTCCTTCGGAGGGGAAGTAAAGCCGTCACTCCCATGTAGATTGTAGTGTGCCAAAATTGTTAGACCATTTCATACTCACTCATAGAAATTCAGCGTGAAAGGCAAACGGAGACACCCGACTTCCTGAACGCGCCTATTAAATGGGATGTCTACCAGATGGTGCAGGCAGCACTAACCAGTCGAAAGGTTGAGTGAATGCCTAGTCCAGGATGAATTTAAATCAAATCACTATTCAAGTTGTTGACTTAAGAAGAAAAAGATTGATATTTCCACAGTCTCTTCTATGGATCCCAGAAATGTGAAACTTGAATCAAACTTTGTTAAAAATATAGCTTTTTTATTTAGCGCATCTTAGCATCCGTTTGGGCTACACACATATTTATACTAATGGGGTAGAAATGAGGGAGGTATAATTTCTGAAGAATGTGACTACATTTGCGTGGAGAAAGAGTAAAACAACATCTATTGAAAACTATCCTTGGTAAACCCAACTGGGACTGTAGCCCCCATTTTCTCGTCACCTGCAACCCAGACTAGATGAGACTGACAGGCCCACCAGTATGGTTATTAAATTGTCAAATTAAATTGTGTATTTCTAAATGACTTCAACATTTAAAATATGATACATAAATTTAACTTAAAGAACAATTTGTAAAACAAAAAAATTTGAAAAATAAAATTTGGCCATCGAGATGTGTAATTTTTAACACGTGGAATTATGTGAAGAGAATAACTAAATTTACAATACACAGCTTTACAAAAACAATTTTTATAAATTTGTTTAAAAAAATAAAGATCAATAGTAAAGAAGGTTCAATGGTTTAGATTCCAGCCCATGATAAAATTGATATTGAATATAGGTTTATTTTTATATAATAAAATTTCCTGAATAAATATTGACCAAACATAAACATAAGAATAGTAAAATACGTAAAAAAAAAGAGGAGACTAGTTTTCCCTTAATGCCGTCGCCCCGGGGTAAGAGACAATGTTTGTTTGTCTCTTAAAGAAGACGGGTAATTATCGCACAATTCCTCGACTTGGGTTTCGTTATAGCGTAACTTTTCAGAAGAGACGGTGAAACTTTCTAAAAGAGGCAACAACAAAAAATAGAAGGAAAAGAAACGTGTTAAATAAGGACAAGACACAAAGATAGGAACATAAAGATAAAACTTAGAATATTGGAAAATACCGTGTGTCTTATCCCAGTTTCCTGTGCTTTCTTCCATTAAATTGTGTCTCAAAACTCAAAATGGGGGTGGGGGAAGGAAGGGGAAACCCATTAAGGTTTCATTAAAATATATAAGGTAAATATTATGCTTTAATTATATATTTTCTTATCATTCTTTTTCTATACATTATACCTATTGTATACCTTAAAGGGGAAAAAAACATTTCTTCAGGAGGCCGCTTAATGGGACGTTGAGACGCGTTGAACACGTTCTGAAATCCAGAGTGGTTTATTATTTCAATATATGGGTCACGTTAAAATGGAGGCAAAAGGAATCAACAGGTATCCATGGGATTAAAAATCTCACACTTTAAGAGCAAGCTTGTACCGTCTGCGTCACACCGTGAGGTTTGGTTGGAAGGTGTGCCGCTAGACGGCACGGCACGGCACGGCACGGCACGGCACGGCACTCACTCTGAGGAGAGGTCAGGCAGAAGAATATAGGGCAGGGAAGTCGAAGTTGAAGAACGGAACGGACGTAAAAATGTGAAACAAAAGACTGTTCGAGATAGTGTGTTAGATGGAGGTATCTGTTAAGTGGAACAGACTGTATCTGACCTCGAGCGAATAGAAATAAAGTAACTTTACACCAGAATGGCGTTGTTTATCTTTGTTTGATTAACGAGTGAAACGTCCCCGGAGGATAAAGAATACAGGGAAAGGAACGTGTTCGGCACTGACGCATCGGTAATTGGGGTATCGGGGAAATGTACCCCGTGGTAACAAGAAAAGGGGTACAAGCTTACTACCAGCTCTGTGAACAATAGCCCTCACTTCCTCCGTGTTTGTTTTGTTTTAGCACCGTGTCTTGCAACCCTTTCGGGCTACACTCCAATGTACTAATTTACTCTAATGTGTTAGTGATTAGGAAAGGATTTTTATTATTATTAGCACCGCGTCTTACTACCCGTTCGGGTTATACGCACTTACGCTAATGTGTAATGGTAGGGTGATTGTGAGATGAAATGAAGGACCTACAGTTTAACGTGGAATCCGAACCACGGTGGAGGCCTGGTATTCCTCACATTCACAAGTTGTGATTAATACACGTCTTGTCAGAGGTGGAGGAAGGGTTTGGTAATCAGATAAATCTGTGTCGGGACCGAGGATTGAACCCCGGCCACCAGCAATTAGGAAAGGTGAATTTAGGGGAAGTGCAACTGTGTTTGCGAGGAGAAAGGGAGTGAAGAAAAACTTAATAAAAAACACTATGAATATACCAATCGGGATTAAACCCCGATATTCCCATCTTCCACAGTCTAGTCTATTGCGAGAGTGATGACTTAGTCCATGTGGCCACCAAAGCGGATCTCTTCCATGTTCTTATCGTTACTATAGTCTTAAGAGTTTTATTATTTTAGATTTCAAGTTGAACTATCTCTTATAATTTCTCATTGGATTTGGAATAAATATTTCCCCTTGCTAATCAAGTTAGAAAACAAATTAATATAATATTTAATAGTACAATATAGTCATAGAGAATAATTGCTGTTTACGTGTTTTAAGACACTTAGTCTCACAGTAGATGTCAAAATTTAAAAAAAAATTATGCCCTTGGTTCTCTATCGATTTTTTAGAATTATAAATTCAAATCATTTGAGATAAACTTTTAAACGATAAACCTTTTGAGCCACAGCCATAATAAAACGGGTAACCAGATTTAAAAAACCTTGTGCACACATCGTTCAACCAGGGTTCAAAAAATATCCCTACTAAATTTGGTTAAAATTGGTCCACATATTCAACAGCTATCTCGTGGAAAAATACTTAAGTTAAAAACAGAAGAACCTCGCTTTTCTCGGTCAATAATCTTTTAATAAAATCGTTAAAAGGTAAAATTAGCTCCTTTTTAACGACGTTTCAGCAGAAATCTGCAATTCTGAGATCAAAGCAAATGTTCTAAAGCTGATTAAGCCTTTCTATAAAAATAAAAACCATTAATAACAGAATCCCTACAGTGGAGAGAGTTTGAGTGGTCTTGAAACTTTATTATCATTTTCAAGGAATCATTTTTAAATACAAAAAAAGTATGTGATAATATTATCTTATTTGACATTGGAACATTTAAATTTGAAATAAAAGGCTAGTAGGAATATAATATAGTGGAACAAATAATTTAGGTTAGTAGTTTTTAGTTTCGAGCTCAAAAAAGACGAGTAATGGTTTCAAATAGTATTAGAACATTAAGTTATTATATTTAAAAAAAATCTAAAATAGAATTACACCGGCAGATCTTAATAATTTTAATTTAAATAAGGATCCACCCAAGTGGCCGAATGGTCCATAGCTCTCGTGTTAGACTGGCCTGTTGAAAAGACAGGAAGACCGAGGTTCGAATCTCAGTCAGGTCTATTAAGTGTTTTTTTTTCCCAAATGGTTTATCACCCTCCTTCCAAGCAAATGCGGGTATATTACCTTTAAAATGCTGCATTCCCAATCTCTATTAGAGTGGTTATTATATATGCGTACAACCTGAACCGGACGTAAGACGTGGTGATACATAAAAATATTGAGATAAGGTATACAGAAGACTAATCATTAGGCCATCATGGTCACCAATAAGATGTCAATCAACCAAAGCGTTTCCGAACGGACGCAATGGCATAGTAACAATTTAAGTGTTTTGTGTTTTTCTTATGATGTAGTGATTTTAATATCTTATATATTAAATAAAATACCTGCTAAAGTGATTGCCATTACATGTGTATTTATTATATCAAGAGAACAACAAAGGCCTTCATTTTGGAACTAACAACAAGACTAGGTATGGAATCAGGAGATAAGGAAGTTCAATTTACCTGTCATCAAAGTGTTTACATGCAAACAATAGCTTCTTGAAACAAGACAAGGAAAAAAGGAAAAAGCTCATTACAACCAGGTAATTAAATCATATATTTCCACAATGCAATTTCTCATCCTCTTTCTAGGCGGGCGATGGGTGGTAAGCCTATTTTATTTAACTTATATATCCCTAATTGCTTATATGAGGTAATTAATTAGGTCTTGTGATTTGTATACTTCTCGTGCGTGTAGGGGGAGGGAAAGATAATTTAGTAAAAAAAATAATCTCAATATACCCGCATGTGATTCGAACCCACACCTTCATCACTGGCAAACTAGACTAGACGAGGTTGATGCCTTAACCATCGATAGAGAAATGTAAAAAAAAAGTTATTATTATTATCTTAGATTTGCAAATTCAAGCAATGATTGATGTTATGCTTTTATTTGCTATCCCTGTCGTGTATTATCACTCATCCAAGCTACAAGAACTTTAATAAGGTTTATAGGATAGGAATGAGGAAGGCTTAACATAGAGGAAATGTACCCGCACTTGTGTGGAGGAAGAGGTGGAATATCATTCAAGAAAAACCAACCTAAGTAAATCCAGCTAGTTTCAAGCTTCGGTCTGCTCACCCCACCAATGGAAAACCAGACAAGATGAGCCTGACATTTATTCCACGTAACCACCGATGCAGCTACTAAGATTCTGTATCAAACAAATCAAACTTGCGTCCCATGGAACTAATGAGGAACTGAGATAAAATGTGCCTCAATCGCTATTTTTATAAATATCAAAGAAATACAATTTTAGGAAATGTTATTCCTTGTCACATTCGATTTCACCAAATCTATAACATTTTACAGACGTTCGATTTATTAAAGAATGCTTGATCAAAACTATATATATTTCTAGATAAAAATAAAAGGATAAGCCTTACTATTTTATTTAATCCAAATTTTCTTTTTGTACTAAAAATATACGTACGAAAAAATAAAATTGTGTATTTGTGATTTGGCTGCAATTTGCTTTTAACATATTATAATCATCAATATCCAAGCTAACATAGATAAAAATGATGAAATTAGGATTTAATTCCATTCACTCTTCAACAACTTTCATTTCAGTTTGTTCTGTTAAATAAACTTAGGGTAAATATAGTTGATTTTTTACAATTTGTTCAGCTACAGCTAAGTTGATTTTTGTTAATTTTTCAGAAACTTTTTTTCCCACAAAAAATGGCTCTTGAAACTCCTATAATTAGCTAAGAATTATGTTAAGATGCTCTAAAATTCCCTCTCATAAGGTTAGTTTCCTCCTCTCAAGGGGAAGGGGGTGCCACACCCGCTGGCAGGTGGGACTTCAATCCCTCCCCCCCCCTCCATTTTGAAAACCCACATGGACGCTCTTGATTTAGTGAGTTATTTTTACTAAAGCTGCTGACAAGGTTGCATTTTTGTTTTAAAACTCGGCCCCCTTAATGTTTTCAATTTTCAATGTCACTCTAGAGTTTGACACCCCTAGTTTGGATTATAAAACCTTTTGTGTGTTTATGTTTTGGTTCCCAAGTTAATATACATTCACTATCTTGAGTCTACTCTAGTGTAACTAACTGAACAACGTTGAAATGCCGCAGGTCGAGTCCTCTAAGTGTTAAGAGGTGGAAAGCGCCGTTTGACTTGTCAACCCCTAAGTTAATACGCTCTAAGAACAATGGCAATCGATACGGAGCGTTAATTAACTCCGTGTCGCCGCGCCTATAAGCCCTCTAATATTAATTGGATAGAAGACCGTCCAAGGAAACGCACATTTGTTCACATATCTTGTTCGGATTTATCCATAAAGGCAAAGTTCAGGGTTCAAATGACTCCGGTATGTTCAAACTATGATTACGTACGGGTGGTAAGACGCTATGGGGATGATAAATAAAATAATAGTTTCAAAGCATAACATCAATAATTGTCTGAATTTGCAAATCCAATTTTATAACAACATTATTTTCTACTTATTTCTATTGATGTACACACAGACTAATCCGTCAGTCTCAAAACAATCTCATCTGGTATGAGTTATTGATCGAGATGGAGGTTTAAATCCCGTTCGAGTGTACCTAGGATTTATTTTTTAATACATATTTTCCCACTTTCCCATAATGTAAATTCAAGTACTTTCCCATTCTATATTCTACAACTATCAAAGTTACCAATACAATAGAAGAGAAATACTTAAAGGTGAGGCGGAAGGAAAAGTGAGTTAAAATACGTATTTTCACACCCTTTAATATAAAAAAACTTCAAAATAAATAAAATATTGCTTCAGTAGGTACTTTTAGTTTAATATTCTACACAAACAAATGTCAACAGTTCTTAAATAATTGTTATGAGCAGAGCATGGCGTTTGATGACAGATGATAGACAGTTATAGAAATGTATTTCTTATAGGTCATTTTTTGTCATTTTGGAATTCAAGGTAATATTTTCTTGGTTTAAGCCATTTTAATGCATTTATTTTGAACAAGTATATTTTATAAAATAATATCAATAATAATATCAATGCATAAATACTTGAACATATATATTTTCAACATAGAGTTGTCGGAACACGAAGATAATATTTGCAATCAACTTTTTACCCTCTTTTCCTTTATGGTTGTAAAATATACATTCCTTGTGAGAAGTTACAAATACGCTGGAATGGGTTGCGTTTGTAGGGTCTTTTTTTAAATCAAAGTTGGATATTTGTAAATTATATTAATTAAAAGAATGCAATAGCTTAGCTGTTAAAATCTTTTCAATGCATTTTATATTTATTAATTGCGTGTTTGATTTAGTCGTTCATTTATTCAGAATTTTTGTTTATATTTTTATGTAATTTTTTTGAAAATTTGAAGTAATTTTTCAGAATTTTTAGGTTATTTTATAGGTATTTTTTTAATCAATTTTTATGTCATCAAAATTTTGGTCCTGGAATGAGCATTTTGGCATTTGCCTGGACACTTTATCAATGACGAGAGATATTCTTTGCTTATTCCTGCGATGCCCATAACAGATATTCAAGAACACTTTCGAGATTAATAACTGTAGAAAATTAAACTAAACTTATCTACTAAAGTCATATTTTATTCAGCTTGCCCTTAAAACGTTTTCTGTGATAGAAACCGTAAAGATACGGACTTAACTCGCCTTCCCTTCAATCCCATCCTAAGAGAATGGTTACATAAATAAAATTGAATGGTACAGGGGAAAAGGGGGGAGTGTCAGATTACACACATTTTCCAGGACGATTTTTATATCTCAAACCTCATGAAAAACCAAATACTTTTTTTAATTAATTTAAATATGGAAGAAACATATTTTAAGCATAATCTAAAGAGCATTAGAAAGAGTACGCGATTGTCCAATAGATGGAAGCACTAAAGAAACGTAGATATCAAAGTAGTCGAGCTGAACTCTTGGGGTCGAACCCACATTTAAACGGCAATATTTTTTCTAGATCATTAATTTTTTTAATGATATTAATAATTATAATAATATAATATTAAAACGATAATAATAGTTCTAATCATAAATGATTTGATTACTTAATCTAATTAAGCTAGATATTTTTTAGTGTGGGGAGAGCTGGGGGTGGGGGGGGAGTCTAGGAAAACCAATCCTCAGAACGTCCAAACAGGGTTCGAGCCTAGACATCTAAAATAAAATTAACAAATTCAAACTACAATGAAAATACCACGTGGATTCGAACTTTGAACTCTTTAGCAAAGGCAGCCAAGTTCAGTACACTTGTACCTCCCTTCCCCCGAATATATTATCAAGAATTTGTGTTACACATTGTATTTTTGAAGGGGCAGATTATCCTTGAATTGCCTTGTGATAATGTGATGATGTAAATATTTTCCTCGTATGAATAATAATTATAATATAAATGGTATTTATAATATTAGCAATAACGCATAAAATAGCCCAACTACTATATATGTGGGTTACGGTTATAGCAGCATCTAAATTTAATGTTTTTTTAAATAGAAAAGATTACACCTTAATAGGGGAATCGAAACCGGGACTTTTGGATTAATAATCCAATGCTCTAACAACTGAGCTATCCAGGAGTGATCCCGTGTCCAAGGTCATTTTTCACTCATATTTTATTGAATGACCTTAAGGGTTGTGTGGGTGAAAGGGTGTGAGAAACACTTTTTTTTTTAACTTACAGCCTCAAGGCCTTTCTAAATCCTCCCTACTCCGAAGCCGTGTTGCGTGAGATCGATTACACGCGTCCTGTTATGTCCTGATGATCCCGGTGTCTCCGTCAGGCGCGCCAACATGCACGGGCTAAATTACTCAATACGTCAGGGAGACTTGCATGAAACAATGGCACAAGAGCTATGAGATGGTGTAGCGCTTAATTCAACCCCCTGACCGTACGCCACACCCAAAAGATTCCGAGGACAGTTACATTTTGTGGGTCACCCTTTCTAATATATAATTTATAATCAAATTTATATATATATAAGGTGAAATGCTAAAATCTAAATCATTTAAAAAAATACATTTGAAGCTATGAAATATAAATATTATACTAGGGTTAAGTATGTATTATTTTAGAAGTTTAGTTGATAAAAACTGCAGTATTAATATATATAATCTTAAACCTCAAAGAATTTGGCGTTATTTTAGTATTTTTAGAAGAATCTTCTCGGTAAATGACAATCCACATTATATCAGTCTTTAAGTTTGTATTTTATTAAAATATGTAATACTCTTTATTTTAAATAAAACTGATTTCAGGACAAGCTGTAGTTAATAATATTTAAGGAGAGGTAGATTACAATAAAAATTATATACATGAATTTAAAAAAAAAGTAAAGGTTAAACATAAACACATAAAGATAAATAAAACATCGCCTTTTATTCACGTTGTGTTGTGACTGCGGCAAGACTTTCTGTTGTAAAATAACCAATGTGTGGGTGGTTTGGGGGTCCCCCCAAAAACGGATATTTGGGGCAAACTACTAAAATGATTCTTCCCTCTCACATCCGTCTGAGCGAAACGGGTTGTTTTATAACAATTGTCGAACGTGCATTTGCGATACGTGACCGGACTACACAGAAACAAATTAAGTAAATTTTCTTTTTCGAGCATGCAGTGCATTCACATTATTTTAAGATATTATATAAGCAATTTTGAAGAAACAATAGCAAGTTTATCGTACTGTACAGTCAAATTTTCATAGGAAGGGCTTTGTATAGCATGTATAGTATGTTAATCATACTAAGTCATGTGATCTGAAGCTGTCATTTTTAATATGTTTGTCACTAATAATATGGTAAAATGATATTAATTTTGGGTGAAAAAAATAGGATTTTATTTTCCAAAAGGCCCTTCATTTGAAAATTGGACTGTGATAGCCCGCAGGTCTGGGAAAGTTTGGCTCTATTCATGTTGATATATACGGGAATTTAGTGATTTTGTGTGGAATTTTTTATTGTAAATTCATGAGAAATTTGACCTTTTCTGACATTTGAAAAACTACTAGAAACTGTTTCCTATCCATCACTTTGTATACACTTTGAAAATGATGTAAATTGGACTTAGCTTATAGAATTATTATATATATACACAAATTGCTATCTAAGTAACTTCTCAACTATCAGAAAAGGCTAAATTTACCGCGAGCCAAATGTTGTATCCAATATTCGTGAGAACAACCACGTGGTTTGATAAAATATTGTATTTTATTAGAATAAAATAACAAAAGTGAATAAAACTTGAGTACCAGCGTTGAGTCTTGTGAATCTCAATCATCTGCTCGAATATATTCACATAATGATTCACTTTTATAAATTGGCTGACTGATTAAGTCTGTTACACACACACAAAATCATATACATAAAATATATATATATATATATATATATATATACATATATATATACACAATATACAAATAAAAATAAAATACAATATTTTATCAAACTACGTGGTTGTTCTCACGAATATTGGATACAACATTTGGCTCGTGGTAAATTTAGCCTTTTCTGATAGTTGAGAAGTTACTTAGATAACAATTGTGTATTCATACGACTCATGTTTAGAAGTTCAATTTAGAGTTAGAGTTCAATTTGCATATGACAGTCATGTATAATGTTTAGTTCCCACACAATTTTTTAAGTGACCTGGTGGTCTAGGTATAAGGTTTTATACTTCTGTGCTGGGGGTGTGGGGTTCAATCCTCAGTCCCAGCACACATTTAACTGATTGCCAAACCCTTCCTTCACCTCTGACAAGACGTGTATTAATCACAACTTGTGAATGTGTGGAATGCCAGGTCTCCACCATGGTTCGGATCCCATGTTAAACTGTAGGTCCTCCATTTAAACTCACAATCACCCTACCATTTCACATTAGCCTAAGTGCTTACAACCCGAAAAGGTAGTAAAACGCGGTAATAATAATAACAACACACGCAATTTCGAGAAAAGTCAAAAATCAATGTTTACGTCCACCATATCATTCACGCAGCCCCACCACTGGTATACCCAACACAACACGTTACGCTACGTCGACCCGAACCTGGACTTGCTGGACTCGAATGAGACTCCATTAGGCCCCCCCATAAAAGTACAGTTTCACCTTCCGACCTGTCTGGACAGTTGGAGTCTGAAATACCTGATATATGTGAGCCGGCCTGTCGGTCAATCTTTGGAACTGTTGGACTGTGGGAACTCAGAAAGTTATGCTTGCAGGCAGGCCACAGTGCCTGTCAGGTGGAACTGTAGCTGTAGGGGAGGGAATGCGATCGGCTGGCAGGCCAAGTCTTGAATAAGTTCGGTCACCACTATCCACGTGCTCGGTGAATTATCATGTGTTTCATCCGCTATTTGGCCGTGGCCACGTGGTTAAATTTTATATCTGCATTTATCGAGTAGTTCAGAAATCTCCCTTCATTGTGCATAAAATGTATATGGGTTAGTGTTCCCGGTTCAACCACTCTTTACATCACACTCTTGAGTATTTCTTATTCTTTTTATCTTTAAAAGTAGTTGGCTAAGGCGCTAGTTGTGTTGAGCTCGACTGCTGTGGACTGGGAGATCGAGGTTAGAATCTCGGTCGGGTGAACTGGGGGTGGTTTTTCCTAAATGGTTTTCCACTCTCCCTCCACGCAAATACGGGTTCACTTCCTCTAATTCAACCTTCATAATTCCTAATCCATTAGCGTAATTAGTACTTAAAGCGTATAACCCGAACGGGTAGTAAGACGCGGTGCTAAATAATACAAATCTTTAAAACATCTAGAATTGCTGCATATGCAAGCATGTGAGCTGGATTGCAAGGTGTACTGAAGATAATGACCTGACATACCGATCTGTTCATGTGTGGGATTAAGCTGGGACAGGTAGGACTGTCTCAGGTCAGCCTGTCATTTCAACCTAAAGGTGAAACTGTACGTGGGTCCAAGGTTAATTTCACACCAACCCAGTCCAATATAGTCAATAATAATAATAATAATAATATTTAGCACTGCGTCTTACTACCCGTTCGGGTTATACGCTTTAAGTACTAATTACGCTAATGGATTAGGAATTGGGAAAGTTTAATCAGAAGAAGTGAACCCGCATTTGAGTAAAGTGAGAGTGGAAAACCATTTAGGAAAAACCACCCCCAGTTCACCCGACCGAGATTCTAACCTCGATCTCCCCGTCCTCAGCAGTCGAGCTCAACACGACAAGCGCGTTAGCCAACTACGCCACCAAGGCGGTTCCAATCTATACTTCATTCACGGTAGGAGTTTACCTCTGAAAGGTCTTTTTTCTTACCAATATCCTACTATATAATAGATGTCTGGTAGGGAAAAAAGTCCTTTCATAGGTAAACTCCTACCGTGAACGAACTATAGTCAAGTTTAGTCCATTGAAATAACACCAGTCAAGGGGATTTACCTTCAAATCAGTCGATGAATCGACTATACTGGGACAGATTAATACGATTATCTTATTCAGTGAACTATCTTTGTACGCTATGGATGTAGATGTAGCTACGTTAATTATTTTGTCGTAGGATTATCCGTAGTAAAATGGAGAAAAAAAGTGATGGGTCCATCCTTTAATTTAAGGAAACATACGTTCGGTTCTTTCAATCATTTGATTCCTGATTTACCCAGTTATTCAATTAAGTTTAACAAGTATTTTCTAATAAGCATAGACAGTTTTTTACTCTAAATAATATATTTTCAACATCCATGATTAAAAACGTATTAAAAACTCCGACCGAAATAAAATGGAAACATTAGTAAAGTAAACACGAGACGCACAAAGACTGACATAAATTCAACCAACTGGGTCGAGACCAGGGAATGGAACGGATGTGACGTATTCAGTATATTATTATTATTTAGCACCGCGTCTTACTACCCGTTCGGGTTATACGCTTCAAGTACTAATTATGCTAATGGATTAGGAATTGGGTAGGTTGAATTAGAGGAAGTTAACCCGCATTTGCGTGGAGGGAGAGTGGNAGTTCACCCGACCGATATTCGAACCTCGATCTCCCCGTCCTCAGCAGTCGAGCTCAACACGCACGACTAGCGCGTTAGCCAACTACGCCACCGAGGTGGTATATTCAGTATAGAATCATTCAGTTCTCCTTTGTTTAAAACAATGTTGAACTAGTCAGCTGAGTCTAGGCTCGTCTGAGGAGACTGGACTGGATTCTTTTGGTGTGAAATTAGCCTTAGCGTCCACCAACCATGTATATATAGGGGTCACACCTAGTTTGTAAATCTCGATTTCTTGAAGACTGTGCTTGAATAAATTCTACCCGGACCCTTCTAAATTTCCAATTACCTCTCAAATACGCTCCCTACCCCCTCCAGCCCCGCCTGCCAAACAGCTAGATCAGCCTACCTCCCGAATGGAGAGGAAAAACAAATTACAAGCACAAAGGTGTCACAATCAGCCCCTTAACTTATTTATATAAAAATTAATAACTTTCTATGCCACTTCAGTGCCCGCATGGTCCAAGGTGCCACTCTCGTGTTAGACTAGACTAGACCACCGGTGACGAGGAGATCGAGGTTCGAATCTCGGTTGGGTGTACCGAGTTATTTTTTACAAAATTGTTTTCCACTCTCCCTCCACGCAAGTTCAGGTAAACCTCCTATAAATATAACCTTCCTCATCTTTAAAACAAATAGTACATAGGTGTATAATCCGAACGGGTAGTAAAACGCTGTGCTAAAAGTTGTTAATTATTTGTTCGCTTAAAACTAGTTTATATTGTAACATAACATGTTGACCAACACGATCCCAACAAGTTGTGTTACAATATAAACACACTCCCAACTTGTTGGGGGTGTTGACCAACATGTTGGTGTTGGGAGAGCCGGTCAGAGCCAACAATGTGTGTCGTGTTGGATCATTTGTTGGAGATAATAAAAAGACCAACACAACATATTGGCCGAGTTGGGAGGTTCTACGCATGCGCTATCGAGTCAGGCTCTATCCTTGGCAACGCATGTGTTTTGTTTTCAAATTAGTTTAACTTTAACGGAGTGTGCATAGTTTTGTGATCATGGAATGGAACAAGGCTAGTGCAGCCAAACTAATTGATTTATATCGAACGTATTCTGTTCTTTGAAACGTTACCTCGGCTGAACACAAGAATTCTAATAATCGAGGAGATGCATTTACTGCAAAAGTTAAGTTTTTTTTATATGGGTCAGTAATAGGGGAAAAAAAACTGGCATCTTGGCCCAATATCTACGTGAATCATTAAAAATGAAAATAAATGAAATGGGGTAGTATATGTCTACGTTCCGCCTTTCTGGAAGATAAAGACTACCTGTTAACACAATAAATGAAGAAATGGCAAGAAATACGTCGTCATCCATGACTACAGTAGCCTCATGGCTTCTTTGGTGCTGACTGACAGCTCACAGATGACTTCTAACAGTCAACATTTAGGTATATATCTAAATTTTCACTGTCAAAAGTGACAGCTGATAAACACATGTTTTTGCAGATAATCTGGTTTGGCGTAGGGATACGTAATTTGGTCTGGTAACTTTTTAAAGCTGTCAGTCAGCCCCAAAGAAGCCATGGGGCTACTGTAGAAATGTGTAGACTGATTAAAAACTAACGGAGGACCCAGGATGTTGACCCAACAAGATGGCGACAATAAACGAATTTTCCTCATGTGTTGCCTCCCAACATGTTGGGTCCAACTTATATGCTCCATGTTTTAATTCTCGTTTATTATGTAACAACATCTGGGGGCTCCAATTGCAGCTGGGCTATAGGTAAAATACGGTGTATATAATGTTAATTACTTTAACTCCTTTATGTGGAGCTTTAGACCGCAACAAAGGATATTCTCTGACCCACTTTTTAGTTATTACCATGATTTTCTGAGTTTTATGCCTTCTTCGTCAAAAGTTCTCCCCAACGTATATATACACATACACCTTCATAGGTAACTTGCTATATATAGATAATATATAATGTATTATTATTATTATTTAGCACCGCGTCTTACTACCCGTTAGGATTATACGCTTTAAGTACTAATTACGCTAATTGATTGGGAATTGCTAAGGTTGAATTAGAAGAAGTGAACCCGCATTTGCGTGGAGGGAGAGTGGAAAACAATTTAGGAAAAACCACCCCCAGTTCACCCGACCGAGATTCGAACCTCGATCTCCCCGTCCTCGGCGGTCGAGCTCAACACGACTAGCACGTTAGCCAACTACGCCATCGAGGCGGATAATATATAATGTATAATGTAATATACTTGTATTTGGCACAACTAAACCCGGCTATTATAATTTACTAAACAATAGTTTACAGTTTACTTTGTCTGTGCTGATATATTCCTGTTTTTTAATACATACATTTGTAACGAATAGCTATAATGACCCATTTTGAGCTTACCCACCTCTGTAACTGGAACGATGCGGGGAAGGGGGGAACTCAGATGCAAAAGTTATTTAGGTAGTAAGAGAGTCGTCTTGTGAGTACATCTTGACCTGGGACTGGTTGTGTTGGACTAAAGTCGTGGACATGGAAACCAAGTATCATATACGTGTACACATTGATATGTAATAGTTGTACTAATGTTTGTACCCTGAAGTGTAAATATTATATACTGTATATATGAGTTGTAAATAGTAAAACATGCTATACATCTAACGCAAATGTTTCAATTTAAACCAAATAGTTATATATAAGTTACATGTAGATATTATTTTGAATCTATTTTACGCTGTTATCCTTTAAAAATTAAAATGAGTACGCAAACTTAGGTAATTATAGCCAAGTACTAAACCATAAATAATTATAAAATATGATTTTGACTAATTTGCTTTAATTCTCTCCAATTAAGCAACAAATCCGACCGCACGGTATTGTATTAGTGAGGGACGTTTAATACAATAACAAAAAAAGCCCGTTTTGTTTATTTAATGTTAATAGCATTTATATATTCAAATAACATCCAACCACTACCATAGGAACCTTTTAAATTATACACAATATTTTGTTTCTTAATTAGTCAATTGTGTTTGTTTACGATATTATTATAGAGAGTTCTTCTGTTGTTTTTTGGGATCAGTTTTAATAATAATTAAAATTAAATAATTTGTAGAATTTTAATGAATAACCAACATAAAACACAATACTCTATAAACTCAAACAAATGACGTATTAGATCCATACACATTAGAAATGTATGTTTATATGTATATTTGTGTCCTTAATGTTAAATAGGTTAGAATTGTAAGCTCATGGTTTCAATAGGTAATAACATTGATACATTTTTTTTATTGGTTAAAACATTCCTCGATATTGATGCAAAATATTGGGCTACTATCAAATTATAACAGCCAAATATTTTAATGGCTTAAATAGCCAAGATATTATAGTTGTTAGGCTATAGACGCATTTATATATTAAATTCAATAGCTCGGTCACAAGAACAATTCTTACCAAGGCAAAGGTCCCGGGATCAATTTCCGTGGTAGGATGCACATTTTCAATGCTACATATGAGCGATCGTAATTGATCACTCATATGTAGCTGACGACTTCCGCACGTCCATCACAGACTCTGCCCTACAATATGAGTGAAGAATGGCCCTGAGCACGGGATGACTCTCGGATAACTCAGTGGTAAAAGCATTGACGTGCTAAGACAAAAGTCTCGGGTTTGATTACCATCTCCAGGTGTAATTTATTCAATTTAGAGATGTGCCAAGTATTTATAATACATACAGTTTTATATGAAATATCTAATTAAAGTGTGTAGCTCCTAAGCTCGCACCTAGATCGCAATAAAAAGAATATCTGACAGTTAAAAAAAATTACTAGATCTACTTTTGTTCGAAAATATATGGGTAATGAAACAGTCACTGTTGACATATTATGGCAGATGTAGAAAGGGATATTTTTGCATTGTTGGATACTTTACGTCTATCTTAATATATGAATTAAATTACAACGGTTCCCAAACTGTAGGTGGCGACTCACTGGTGGGTTGCGAAAATTGTAGGAAAAAGTTATATAATTCATTAAAAATACCGCACTTTGTCAAGTTAGTGTTGATTGACATATTTATTTATTATCAAAACAGAGTAGCTATTCTTTTACTTACAAGTCCAGCCTGAGTATTCAGACCTATTAAATAACTATTAGCGTGTGTTAGACAAGGATGCAACCTATATCCTATGATTTTTTAACGCTTGTTTAGAAGGAGCGCTAACAAAGGTAAAAGAATAAATCATGTCTAAAGATATAATAGGAGGAGAACTTATTAACACACTTCGTTTTGCTTATGATGATGCTGTTTGTGCTTAAAGGGAAGAGGATCTTCGAGAACTCCCTAAAAGAATGGATGAAATACTGAAAATTGGATTTAGTATGAAGATCAACAAAAGTAAAACAGGAGTCGTGAGGTGGAGTCGAATATAGATCCACAGTGAGAAAAATCGAGATAGAGAGTATAGCATTGCTGCAATTCATTATTAACACGGTAGAAAATAAGATGTTTTTAAGCAACCTTGTAGGCAGTAACGGGGATTGTAAGGTTAATAACTTGCTAGCCAGATATTAAGGATTATTGTGAGAGTCATCTTCGATACAACAATAGCTTCCTAAAAGCTATTAAGGGGGGTGGCTTTCTTCCCTTGTCTTAGACCGCGCTAAAGGTCCGGGGAACAGTTAAGTTCGTCCATGTTGGATCTTGAAGCCCACTGGGAGTGTTTTCCTGAAAATTTAAAAAAATATCAATCGAGTCGATTAGGGGACGCGTTACTCTTTTCTCGCCAGGCCGAGGCCAAGGACGCTCCCGGGTCAATTGTGGGTTGGTTGCCAAGTTTTTGTAAATTTTAAAAGACACCTCGTGTTAGCCGCTCGGTTAGTCACCACTGATCTAATTATTATAGTTTAAAAAAAATAATCAGGCGTGATAGCTAACAGTAGTTATATTACATCACGGCTAAAGCGATTGATATTATCTTTATCTTAAATCTGTTGACGGCCACTCTCACACTAACCACGACGTGTGATGATGTGTACCAAGTGGAATACTAGGAGCCAACCAATGTAATAAATAGTAATTTAAATATATGATTTCGTTAATTAATTTAACACAATAGCTAAATAATTGGTGCACGTGAATAATAAATAAGAATTTAAATAATTGAAGTTGTATTATTTAACCAACGCTGCCAGTACACGATCACGACAAACTATAGATTGAAAAAAATAAACATTCATTCCATGTCGACCTCATTTAATTTGTGAAGCCATTACGATCCTATAAAGGCTGGCCACGAAAGTGAGTGTGTTAGCTGAGGTCCGTTTATGCGCGTAGCAACATTACTGACATGGGATATTTATTTGTTTTGGCTTGAATCCAGAATTCATGCCGGTGGTCTTCGTTTACAAACGGGAGTTTTTGTGTGATTCCATTTCACCTAATTGTATTATTATATGCCAAAGAATGGGTTTTCAACAAAATCGGTATAATGGAACAAAATCTGGGGCTCCGTGAAACTTGTGCTTAAGTCCGATTACAAAGCCTGTCTGTAATTTAGTGGCCTTGAACTGACGTCATCTGACGCTTCGCGCATCCCAGTTTGGAATGGGATATTTACAGTCTTCTCAGTCAACGACGTATCTTTTACCATTAGGATGGAAACAACTCAGGCCCGTATGCAAGGACGATGCTGAGCACAGCCAGAGTACAGGCAGAGTATGAGCCTCGCGCTAGTACGATCTATGACGCAATATCTTCTGAGTACGGGCAGAGTATAGCCTGAGCCATCCCGGGACCAGACTTTGGCGAGACTCAAGATATTGCGTCATAGATCGTACTAGCACGAGGATCATACTCTGGCTGTACTCTGGCCGTGCTCAGCATCGTCCTCGCATACATGGTTGTAGATTCATTTGGTCACTAGGCCTACACGCAATATAATAATTGCAAATGATCGTGATTGTTACAGTTAAAACTGTGTAAACCACTAATTAATGTTATGTTTAAATAAGCTGAACTAGTCTTTTTGGGTAACCCTATTGCTATTATAACAGTACAATCATTAAACCCTTCTAACGCATCATGGATTGAGTGCCATGCCATTTGGAGAAAATAACAGTACTCTCCTGGCTTTATTTCAACAAACAAGGGCTTGCAACATTAAGCGATGGGATATTTCCATTACTACTGTTAAAACTGATGACGTCATTACTGTGACGCGTTAACATAATTCCATCTTCATACTGGGAACACATACGTGCGTGAAAAGCATTACGCGTCATGGAATAATCCCAGTCAGTACTCAAGATAACTGTTTCCTAGTCGGGACTGTAAAGACATAATTAATTCCGTGTGTAAAACCAGTAAATTTATTTCAGTGTAGAAGAATATAACAAAAGCAAGAAAAATATTGGATACAAGTAGAATAGCGTAGGCGAAGAAAGCTTTTCATAAAAAGAAGACATTACTAACCTCGACCGACAGTAGTGGTAGCGGTGACCTGGTACAGCCCCCTTATAGGTGGAAATTGATCACGTGACCACGCCTCCTGCTCTCTGATTGGCT
>CABFVX010001706.1:135870-146676 GCA_902151425.1 Timema shepardi | reverse complement strand
GTATGTTGACACTGGGGTGTTTGTCATAAGAGGAGAGTAAAGACAGGCCTAGTTGGTTATGTATGTTGACACTGGGGTGTTTGTCATAAGAGGAGAGTAAAGACAAGCCTAGTTGGTTATGTATGTTGATACTTGGGTGTTTGTCATAAGAAGAGGAGAGTCAAGACAGGCCTAGTTGGTTATGTATGTTGACAATGGGGTGTTTGTCAGAAGAGGAGCGTAAAGACAGGCCTAGTTGGTTATGTATGTTGACAATGGGGTGTTTGTCAGAAGAGGAGAGTAACGACAGGCCTAGTTGTTATGTATGTTGACACTGGGGTGTTTGGGGGTATGACAATCAATCAATATATATACAACACATATATATTTCTGCTTATATCTCGAAAACTATGGGTTTATAAAAATATATTTAATATTTTTTAATTTTAATATCACCTAATACAACTTTACAATCATAGATTATTTCGTATATCAAATATTTGCGGAGTATATGATCAAGCTTGAAAAGTCGGGGCTCAAATCCCGGTCGGGTGTACTGAGGATGATCCTACAAAATTGTTTTCCCATCTCCCTCCACACAAAAGTGGGTACACATTCTCTATATTCAACCGTCCTCATACTTTGCTCATTAGCGTAATTAGTAGCTAAATATGCGTATAGCTTGAACAGGTAGTAAAACGCGATGCTAAAAAAACAAAAACAAAACTTTAATCAAAGTATCTTTTATGTGAAAATGAGGAGTTCCATTTTTTTTGTAATGTGAATCAGCAACTAGATAAAAAATTTAATCAAAATCGTTAGTGAGGATTTCGGGAAAACCGATCTTTTTTCACTTTTTTCCTAGCAGTAAACGATTCTTAATTGTAGTGCTGGATTTCTAATTTCAAAAACCCCTACACTTTAAAACGTTCCTTCATACAAATAAATACATACTATAGTATGCCATCATTGAACGCCCGCTTGCGTGTTAACCGCTCTCCTACTCTCGTTTTGGAACTCAAGGTTGGAGAAAATGTTTCACCTTCTTAAAAAACGTGGTCTGGCGGAGTTATTTCCGTCGCAGGCCGTTGATCCCGGAAGACTACCTCTGAAATATTGCCCACGAAATTCGTTCCCTCACCACCTTGTGCGATCTTCTCAGGTGAGTCTCAATGCCACCCCCTGTCATTTTGTTGGCCAATTTTGGCAGGTACAATAGTCCCAAGGAGGACACAATGTTGCTATGAGGGCAGAACTAACTTCGACCCCCCGTGGAGTCACAATACGCGGACACTCTTGGTCACTGTTCTTCTACCAGAGCCACAATTTGGCGTTTCTGGGCATGCCACAACCAATGAGGTCGTGTAGAGTTCTACCTATAATAATATATTCATAGACATTTTGTACAAACTTCTACACTGTAATAGTCGGCCCTACACTTTGTGATATCGGATGATCTTACGTAATTAGTTCAATAAAACATTCAGCACACGTTAAATATTACCATAACCGCGCCGGTGGTTGCATGGTCTAAGGCATATGTTCTTAACATTTTTATTCGTGATCTCTTTTCCTAAAAACAAATTAGCAACCCCTAGCCGGTAATGTTTAAGTTGAGTTGAGTTTTGTCCTACTATATATAGTATCGGTTTTTGAGCAATTTCATATGAAATATTTATTTGAGGTATTTAATGTGCTCGTTCTGAGACAACTGCACAGGAGAACGAAAGGATCTACCAATTTGACCGGGAAAGGTATTTTCCCATAACTTCCAGGGTTCTTTTAAACGTCACAATCGACACGGGACCGACGGCTTTACTTCCCCGCCGAAGGAAGTTGTGCTACGGATTTTTATTGCTCAAGAAAAATCCGTCAAACCCGACTGGGTTTGAACCTACGAACATCGAGTCTTGAGGTCAGCACCTTACCTCAAGACCACTGAGGTAGACTAATTACTTATATGGATGATTATTAAAATTGTGATCTTCTAACCATTCTTGACGACGTTTATTTCTGCAATAAACTAAACAAAATATAGAATGAAAGTTCGTTGAGTCACTTATTATAATTTCAATATTTCTATAGTAAAAATATTAATTTACTCACTTTTGCCTATGTTTTCTTTGACCTCCGCGAGGGGTGGCGGACCGCTGTTTAAGAACCCGTGGCCTAACGCGTCACTCTCGTATAAAACTGAATTGGTGGTAATGGGGAGTTCGGGGCTCGGATCCCGGCTGGCTGTACCGAGAGTGATTTTGTTCCTAAAGGATTTTCCACACTCCACTATTGTAAGTTGCAACGCGTCTCGGAACTCCGGGAGGTGCCTCCATTGAAAATATTATTTAGTAGACCGTGCAATATATATCAGCCGACGTTTTAAAATAGTCAATTAATATACTCATATAGCAAGCCCTAGATTTATTTGATATAATCGCATATTTTTACAGGATCTTGTGTATAATTTATTGCATAGGAACTAGGTAAATCGCTCTTCGCCGCTATTACATTAAAAAAGGTTTTTTATCACCGCGTCTTGCTACCTGTTAAGGTAAGTATAATTACTCTAGCGGTAGGGGGGAGGAAGGAGCCATTTTATAGCTAATCTACCCACATTTGCGTGGAAGGAATATGAGAAACTATTTAGTTAAAAAACACCCTCAGTAAACCAGACTGAGATTCGAACCCCGAAATCCCCATCATCAGCAGACCAGTCCAACACGAGAGGGGCGCCTTAGGCCAGGCGTGTCGAACTCGCTCGTTTAATCTGAAGGGCCCCAATGAACATTTTAAATACTGAGGGGGCCATGTTTAAATAAAGTCAATAACGCTATTAAAAATAACTCCAGCTTAATAGCTTAATAAACAATAATACTCGCCTCTTAACTTTTTACAAAAAAAAATGGAAACCAGATATTTCGTGGCTGTCGTGCTATAAATCTTGTGCTAAAGTAAATTTCATAATTGTTGAAAAATGTGTGTACGTAAGCGTCAATCTGTGTCGGGTGTTAGGTTTTATATCGTGTGAGAATGCAGCTGCTAACACACGTATGTGCTGCCAAACATTGCACATAGGTATCGGGTGTGCGGATTCTAAACCTTTTGCGAATTGATTCATGTCGAAGAAAGACTACAAATATTACAAACCAGGTAAACTAGCCTAATATTTCTAGAACATACCAAATTTCCAAGTATCACATTCTCAAAGGCTGTATTTCTATGTCGTATTAAAAAAGAATTGGGTCTCATTGTTTAGTTGTTCTTTAGAACAGACTATACTTGGTTATATTTATGTTGCCATAATTTCGGAGGGGGTAGGAGCGTTCAACCCCCACTCTCCACCATACGCCCATCCCTAAACGTTACACATAATAGTTAGTATTTTAGTCAGAGCCACTCGAGATTATTTAAATCTCCCGTAGATCTATGAATAAACCCTCGAACCATTTTACCGTGAGGATAGATGAATCTGCTTGTTAATTTAAAACATAAATAACTATTTATTTAAAGTCAAACAACTGGTCGAACCAATATTTTCTTGGATCTGAATCTTTATTCTACCTGCGAATCTTTAATACACCTACGAATCTAGAGTCATGAACCCGTCTCTGTATAAAACAAAGGCAAATAATATAATACAATATTTAGAAAATTTTAAATATATTTTTTTTAATATTGATTTTCTTAATTTTAATTATTTAAATGATATAGGATTTTTTTCCCCACCCTATCTCTCGACTTGTTCGGGCTATTTGAATTAGGATAACATGCTAGAAATGAGTAGGGCAGAATTTAGAGTAAATTAGCACACACTTACGCGGAGGAAGAGTTGGAAACCATTTAGAAAAACTACCCTCAGTACACCCGACCGAGATTCAAAATTTTATCCCATCGTCCCCAAAATATTACACTAACGTCGTGCTTTTTCTGTTTTCCTTTTAATATGTTGAGATTAAACCACCACTCAGAATTGTGATAGCTCTAAATTTTTTTTTGTAAGTTTCAATAAAAATTGTTTTGGAATCCTTGATTCTTGAATATATTTAAGGATTCTAGGGATTGGTGAACTTTTATACACAAAACAAATGTAAATGATAAAACACAATATTTAATTTTTTGCGTAGTTTGGACTTCGTCTATGTGAGCACTAAAAATATTCTTTAAAACTTTATTTTCATACCTTTCTTGTTGAACGTGTAGCTTAAAACCTTTTCTGTCCAACTCACCTGTGTTTCCTCTTGCAGTGCAAATTATGTTCAGTTTATGGCGAGTGTTGGGACAGGGGAATTTCACGGTATTTTTTTACTCTACGCCGCGTATTCGCCGTGTGTTTACCTGGACAAGGGTGAATGACCTCAAGAAATAAGGGTGGAGGGGGGCTAAGGGGTAATAAAATAGAAACTAAGGTGTTGTGCTACCTGGACCAAAGGTTCGATGAACTTTCTCAACGTCGAAAAAAGCATAAAACCATCTTTTACACTCCTTTCTATATAGAAAAAAATAGCTGTAGTTTTACAAATTTGGTAACGGGGTTTAGTTTTTTAGTGTACAAATTTATGTGCAATCTTTTCTTTTCCTAAGCCACATTGAAATATATACTTTTATTTTTGTAAAGGGGTTTTAATGTTCAGAGACTTGCAAAAAATGTTTAAAACTTGGTGAAAGATGTTTTCATAAACAATGAATGAGGAAAATCTACAAAAAAACTAGACATCACCCCTACCCTTAAAAACTTTATCTTTACAATTATTACAAAATATACTTGAACACGGGTAGATATTTTGATAAATATCTCAGATATACCAAAGACTACTTTTACTGTTTTGTAACTGTTTTTATTAACTAAATAGATTGAAGTAGTATTTTAACCACGCGGGTTTTTAATGGTGCGTATTTTTCCGCCGATTCAAGCTATTCGCAACATCCACTAACCAATCTTAACCGTTAAGAAAAGTCTCCGTTATAAGCCTGAAAAGATCGTGTCTTAACATAAATGGAACAACTTATTCCTAGGTGCTCTTAGTCTGGTATGAACCCCAGATTCCTGGGTCAGAGTCAGAAGTGCAAACTATTACACCTGTCAATAAATAGATACCACAAATATGTATATATTTATATATATATATGAATAAACAATTATTATCATCTACGGAGAAAAGGGTTAATTTTTCTTCCTTGCAATTATTTGGCCTTACTCAATTATGGGTGCATCCCCTACACACAAGTTACTGCAAGTGTGTCTCCTGAATGTTGTCAGCCCGCAACGCACGAGAGCTCTAACTGACGAGCCGTTGCCTAACCCCAGGCGGTTCCAGTGCATGTTTACTCTCAAGTCGAGTGTTTTGAGAGATACACACGCCTTTTGAAATAATAAGAATACGACTGTATTTTATTGATAGATCTTCAAATAATATCTAACTATTGAACTTTTTATTTACACATAATACTTTTTTTTTAAATAGGTTATTATTTCTGAAAATGTAACAAAATGAATTAAAAGCGGAGGGAAGAGGTACGTAGGTAAGTATTTTTTGCAATTTTAGTAGCCATTTTTTAATTTTGTTCTGCCTCTTACTAACCATCGTGGTTATCCGTATTTATTTATATTACTTGGATATAAATAAGAAGGGAATAGCTTATAGGAAATGTACAAGTATCCATGTGGACAAATAGTGGAAAACCATTTTGTAAATAAAAAAAACTAAGTTCCCCCGGCCAGGGTACAATCCCTGACCTTCCCATCAGCAACAAACCAGACCAGATGAGCTTGACATCTGGCCCGCGTATCCACCAGCACGAGTATGTTCATTATTTACTTTGTTTGCAAGGCGTAGGTCCATATAGACGTTTGCGAGTGAATATTTCACTAACCAAACTACGAGTTTCGATAGTTTGGGAAAAGTAAGTTCATCATTGTTGGATAATGAAATTCATTTTGTGTTTCGATTCCTAAAGAAAGTAAGACCCCCTCGGACAACGACTGTTTGACGTCTCCAATCAGGATTCCATCCAGAGACCATCATAGATCAGGGAGCGTCACTACCGGTCGTGCCAGGGCCCCAATCGAGTCAATCCCAAGGCGCTAAGACTTGTATTCAATGTCCGGTGCTTGTAAACTCACCACCATCCACCTCCCATCCTCCGGACAGAATGTAGTCCAACACACTCACACAACATGGCCACTTTCACATGGAGCTATGCGCAAGGCCAGGGCTGGCCAATACTCACGACACTCTATCCATCCACTTGGTGACAAAAGGGTCGTTGGAAGGGCTGGCCAATACTCACGACACTATCCATCCACTTGGCGACAAAAGGGTCATTGGAAGGGCTGGCCAATACTCACGACACTATCCATCCACTTGGTGACAAAAGGGTCGTTGGAAGGGCTGGTCAATACTCATGACACTCTATCCATCCCCTTGGTGACAAACGGGTCGTTGGAAGGGCTGGCCAATACTCACGACACTCTATCCATCCACTTGGTGACAAAAGGGTTGTTGGAAGGGCAGGCCAATACTCACGACACTCTATCCATCCACTTGGTGACAAAAGGGTCGTTGGAAGGGCTGGCCAATACTCACGACACTCTATCCATCCACTTGGTGACAAAAGGGTTGTTGGAAGGGCTGGCCAATACTCACGACACTCTATCCATCCACTTGGTGACAAAAGGGTCGTTGGAAGGGCTGGCCAATACTCACGACACACTATCCATCCACTTGGTGACAAAAGGGTCGTTGGAAGGGCTGGCCAATACTCACGACACTCTATCCATCCACTTGGTGACAAAAGGGTCGTTGGAAGGGCTGGCCAATACTCACGACACTCTATCCATCCACTTGGTGACAAAAGGGTCGTTGGAAGGGCTGGCCAATACTCACGACACTCTATCCATCCACTTGGTGACAAAAGGGTCGTTGGAAGGGCTGGCCAATACTCACGACACTCTATCCATCCACTTGGTGACAAAAGGGTCGTTGGAAGGGCTGGCCAATACTCACGACACTCTATCCATCCACTTGGTGACAAAAGGGTCGTTGGAAGGGCTGGCCAATACTCACGACACTCTATCCATCCACTTGGTGACAAAAGGGTCGTTGGAAGGGCTGGCCAATACTCACGACACTCTATCCATCCACTTGGTGACAAAAGGGTCGTTGGAAGGGCTGGCCAATACTCACGACACTCTATCCATCCACTTGGTGACAAAAGGGTCGTTGGAAGGGCTGGCCAATACTCACGACACTCTATCCATCCACTTGGTGACAAAAGGGTCGTTGGAAGGGCTGGCCAATACTCACGACACTCTATCCATCCACTTGGTGACAAAAGGGTCGTTGGAAGGGCTGGCCAATACTCACGACACTCTATCCATCCACTTGGTGACAAAAGGGTCGTTGGAAGGGCTGGCCAATACTCACGACACTCTAGCCATCCACTTGGTGACAAAAGGGTCGTTGGAAGGGCTGGCCAATACTCACGAAACTCTATCCATCCACTTGGCAACAAAAGGGTCGTTGGAAGGGCTGGCCAATACTCACGACACACTATCCATCCACTTGGTGAGAAAAGGGTCGTTGGAAGGGCTGGCCAATACTTACGAGACTCTATCCATCCACTTGGTGGGAAAAGGGTCGTTGGAAGGGCTGGCCAATACTCATGACACTCTATCCATCCACTTGTTGAGAAAAGGGTCGTTGGAAGGGCTGGCCAATACTCACGACACACTATCCATCCACTTAGTGACAAAAGGGTTGTTGGAAGGGCTGGCCAATACTCACGACACTCTATCCATCCACTTGGTGACAAAAGAATCGTTGGAAGGGCTGGCCAATACTCACGACACTCTATCCATCCACTTGGTGACAAAAGGGTCGTTGGAAGGGCTGGCCAATACTCACGACACTCCATCCATCCACTTGGTGACAAAAGGGTTGTTGGAAGGGCTGGCCAATACTCACGACACTCTAGCCATTCACTTGGTGACAAATGGGTTGTTGGAAGGGCCGGCCAATACTCACGACACTCCATCGATAAACTTGGTGACAAAAGGGTCGTAGGAAGGGCTGGCCAATACTTACGAGACTCCATCAATCCACTTGGTGACAAAAGGGTCGTTGGAAGGGCTGGCCAATACTTACGAGACTCTATCCATCCTCTTGGTGACAAAAGGGTTGTTGGAAGGGCCGGCCAATACTCACGACACTCCATCCATCCACTTGGTGACAAAAGGGTCGTTGGAAGGGCTGGCCAATACTTACGAGACTCTATCCATCCTCTTGGTGACAAAAGGGTCGTTGTAAGGGCTGGCCAATACTCACGACACTTAAGTCATCTACCTCTACGCCCGTTCAAGTCTTCTAGCTCAAAGCACTCTTTTGCTCATTTTACATCATTGTGTTACTGACTAAAGGGACTTTTTTTTTCCTTGGTGATTTCGGGAACAGTTTTAAAACACTTAAAACACTTGTTGGAGAAGATAGAAACCATTTAATATTCTTTGGCACCTTGTCTTAATACACGTTCGAGCTATACGCTTATGTACTAATTACGCTAATGATTTTATGGGTGAGGAAGGTTATATTTATAGGAAGTGCAGCCACATTTGTGTGAAGGGAGAGTAGAAAACCACCTCAGTACATCCGACCGAGATTCGAGCCTCCATCTCTCCATCAACGACAGTCTAGTCTACCACGAGAATAGAACTGATCTACAGACTGTAAATATATATGTAATAATATAATAATGTAATAAAAATATGGCAGTACTTCAAACTGTAACATGGTGGCTACAAACAGCGAAAACAGGTAACACCTGCATATGTTATACTGTTTTTGATGTTAAGAAAAACAGGGATATGTTACAGAATTTAATTTAAATATGTTTATTCATCTTCTCCCCGTAATCCATCTAGTTTGCACCAAAAGTGAAAGATGTTTCTATCATGTTAACAAAATGCATTGCCTAAATAAGGCATTCGGGTAACATTATATACAATAATTAGTTGCATAGTGTTTGTTATTAAGCCACATTTGAAAGGTACAAAAAATAATGACTATGACATTTAATAATTTTAAAACTAACTTATAAACTTACTGATGTTTAGAAGCTGCTAGAATGACCAAAAGTGATCAAGATGATAAACAAAAATTGTCATTAACCATTTAAAACTGGAGGAGGGTGGTCAAAAAAGATCGAAAAATGTTTCTTGGAAACCTGGAAAAAGCAGAGTTATTTAATAAGGTTCCTGTCATATAAGGTCCTTTTTACCGCAGAAAAACTGAGTAAGTTAGGAGGATGAGTTTTGAAGTTGATTGAATAGACTAAATAATTTACAGAAAACAATTAAGATGCCACCTTTATCAGACTAAATGACGGTTTGTTTGGAATGAGGAGTTAGGATTTATTATCACAGCGGAATATACTGAGGACACATTTTCCTAAATGGGTTAAAACTCTCCCTTCAATCGAATGCAGAAACATTTAATCTAAATTATAACATCCTCGCTCCTAATATATCAGCGTAGTTAAAATTCATTGATCGTGGACGGGTAGTAAGATGATAAATTCTCTGTTGTTGGGGCACGGTAAACTTCACTCTAATCGCCAATAAAAACCGTCAGCGTGTGTAAATGCTGTTTCTTGTGGATAATAGTTGAGGAAGTACACTTGTTTCTTACTCCCGAAGAACGTGATACTGTGGTATTTCGGGTGTTTGAAGTTTGTTTTGAAGAATGAACTATTAAACTCAATAATAGCTTTCACCTTCACTGAAAATTCACACAAATAGATATTTGAATGTGGTTGATGTTTGTTTATAAATAGCTTATTCATTTGGAGGTGAGAGTTACATTTGTATTTTATTTACAATTTATACTTTTTTTTTATTAAAAACGTTGAGATTGAGTTAAACTGAAATAAGTAGTTAACAGATGTTTTATAGATTAATATCTAAATAATTTATAAGACTTTTCTAAATTCATTAACAGAATTGATCAATTATTAATATTAATAATTCAAGTTATAGATAATCAATTTAGATTATAGTTAAGACTTAGTTGTATATTTTAATTTGTGGTAATTTTTAATAAGGTGAATTTAGTCACAACAAAAACAATTCCTTAATATATATTAAAAAAACTGCATTTTGCGATTCAACCATGTCGTATTTCATCACAAAGCCTCAAAGCTATTTCAACCTCTGCTACCAAAGTTTACACTCAACCAAGTCCAGTGGTGTCCCATGGAATATTCCAAGGGAAGACAGGGCTTGACCAAACAGGACTTGTGAGCTGTACCTTCTCACCATTAATTTAATAACCGTATCAAATACTCTTCAGACATATATTTTAAATAAAGCTGCTGTAACAAATAAAAACAATACAAAATTCAAAAATCAGTTAACAATATAACTTGAAGGTTAAAATCAAAATAAAATAAAATAAACACCCTGAGGTATTGTCATTTAACATCTAAATATTAAGTTCGAAAAAAATGCATTGAAATGTTTTGGCTTCAGCTCCGGGAACTTTTAGAATTTTAAGAATCATGTTCTTGTTTATGGCGGCACATTAAATAAAGTGACTGATTTTGTTCTTATAATTTTCGTGGACAATCATTCTAAAATCAGTGAATAGAGTCGGAGAAGGTTGGACATATCCAATGAATTGGTTTTATAAAATGTGGCTTTATATTTTTAGTTAAAGAGATATGTTACGGCATATCAAAGTAATGTTATAACCAAAGGTTAAGAAAAAAATTCAAAATGACTGAGAAATACTTGTCACTGGATATGAGATCATGTAGTGTTGATTTTTTTTTTTTTTT
>CABFVX010001706.1:112671-135865 GCA_902151425.1 Timema shepardi | reverse complement strand
TTTTTTTTTTTTTTTAGCAAATGAGTTGAGTAATTTTTTTAAATTTATTTCACATATATTTCAAACTACGTTGATTTATTTTTAACAAAACTCGGGGACAAAGCTAGTCTGGGACCAAAGTCTTTTTCCGGGGATTGTCCCCGAAAATTTCCTCACCATCCTAAAATTGTCTGTTGTGACGATCAAACATGACTTTATTTAATCTCGAAGTAGAAAATTTCGCATTAAATATTGTTTTTAACTTTAAACTCAAAATTTAAAGTTTTTAACAGATCATAACTATGCTCCTAATTTTCGTTTACACGTTGTTCAAAATATATATTTTTACTATCAAACAACTCCTTAAAAAATGCGGGATTTCTAAACGTCTGCGACGCATCTTGTCTCTAATCTTAAAGTAAAATTTCAATAATCATGATTTTGAGGTTGACAAATTTCATGAGTACAATAATTTGTAAATTTGAGAAAGTAAAAAGAAGCCATTTTGAAATTACCATCTCACCCAACAAAACCACTGTTGGCAACAAACTTAGATACTCACTCTAGGAACTGTCCGGTTTGAGGAAATATACATATTTTAACTTGACATCACTTCCCTGCTGGGATTCGAGCTTAGCCATTTCTCGTCAACTGTTTCTTGTAGACCTGACAACTTAGACCGTGTGACCACCTGTACTAGTAGAGGTCTATGTTCACACAGGATGACCTCACAGCAAAGGTCTCCGCCTCAAGTCTAGGAAGTTACTGGTCCCCTGTATACTCTGTTACAAGAGAGAAAGTGCTGGCTCGTCCTTGTTGTAGGTCAGTGGGCAGAGGTCACGACCCCGCATACCAGGGGTCACTGCCACCCACAAAGGTGAACCCACACGTCCATTGGCTCAGGTCACTCCTTACTTAGCGGTTTTTAAAATCATGAAATCTTGAAATATCTAAAAATAATATGTTGTAAAGTGTGTCAAATTTTAAATGTAGTTGTTAAAATTACTATAATGAGCTTAAATTAAGTTGGATACACTATTCAAAACTTAAATTAACATTACAATATTTTAATTGTTCATATGAAAAATTGTCATTTGGAGTTGGTATTATAAGTAAATAAGGATGTTAGTGTTTACGTGCTATAAAGTGGCGTTCTTACAATGGACTGGGTGGTAACATGTCAACTGGTCTAAACTATAGACCAAACTACTTTTAGACAACCGACTTTCTGTGAATATAGTTTTAGGCTAAGGTATATCATACCAACAAACCCCTCACTCCAGTGTTGTTGCTCGGCTAGAGTTGTCCACCGGTCAGCCAGACGGCTGATTTCAGTTCAGAAGATGCGACCGGGAATAACATCAGAAGACCCTGCAGCCGCCGAAAGGAAGCAACTTTTAAATTAGGTTAAGCTAGTTTTTAGTCTTTTATTTATATTTAGGTTAAGTTAGTTTTAGGTCCACACAGGTGGTGGTTTAGGCTGGAAGTAGGCGGAGCGAAATCTCCGATAGGGCGCCTGCCCAGGTGGTGGATAGGGGGATGCTCGCCCTCACTGGAGCTTTCGCCGACTCTGGGGACTATTAGATCCTAAAGTTGGCGGGGCATTCACCAATGGAGATTACCGGGGGCTCACATACCCGGGGCACCGACAAATCTATATAGTAGGATTATAAGGACAGTTAGATTAGGTGCAAATTACATAATTTAATTATTGTTTAAAAATTGGATACTGTTTAATATATGACGTAGACAAAAATATGTAGGTAGATTTAGGTCCCGAACTACCCTCTAGATGTCGGGATGGATGAAAATTAAATACGACAAAAAAATATACCAACTAACTTCTGGTGGGATTAATTTTGAGGCCACATGACTTTAGGGCAAACGACTTCAAGCCAATTGACTTTTGGCAAGATATTTTTTAAAGACAAAATTAATTAATTTAGGCTGACATTCAAGGGTGTCCAAGGTTCAAATATCGACTGCATGCACTGAAGCTGATTTCATACAGCCATCACTTTGGCTTTTTTATCCTCGCCGCACGCTAAATCGGGTGCACTCTTCTAATATATTCTTACTTATTAAAGTAAGGTTTTTTTTATGTTAACACTGCGTCTCATTGCCTGTTCAGGTTATACTCATATATACTAATTACGCTAATGAGGAAGTCTACCCGCATTTGCACGAAGAGCGAAAAACCATTTTGAAATAAAATCATTTCAATATACCTGACTGGGATTCAAACGCCGATATCTCTGCCAATAGAAATCTAGCCTATTGTGAGATAGTGCCTCAGACCATGTGGCCCCCGAATCAGATTGGGTGATTGTTATTTTATATTTGAAGTAGAATCTGTTATCGAACTACTGGTTTAATCCATCCTACCTTTCGGAAGTCATTCTTCTTAATATATGAATTGTGTGATTGTGCCAGTCTGTTAAATACCGCGTTACCTCATGTTTTTCTGACACACAGACTTTCCTCTGATACACACTACGCGTGCACACACGTACATACATCCACACATGAGACTGTTTGTTGTTCTGTACTTGTGTAACGCGGGATGTGTGTGGATATCAACCGAAGCCTCATATTCAGTTACAAGGAGCCCGCATTCTAAGTACATTCTTCGCTTCGAGTTCCAAGGAATTTCATCTTCCTTTAAAATTGCGCTTTACATACCTTACATGAAGATACAGGCCAATTTTCATAGAAAGGTGCTTTTAGAATATTTAAACCTATTTTTTTGTCAATATTGATAATATTTTACTTTATTAGAGTTAATTTGGTCATCTCTGTGATCTAGTGGTCAGAGTTCCTGGATACAGATCCATAAGTCCCGGGTTCGATCTCTAGCGCTTTCATAATTTATCTAAGAGGCAGTAGGTTTGAAACGGACTCAAACTCAGCCTCGTGAGGACAAATAAGACTCTACTCGAATAAATAAGTAGCATCTCCGGTTTATAAAACTGAGATTAATGGCCGGAGGGCTTGTTGTGCTGACTACATGGCACCCTATATCCACAAATGTTGGCACTATCATCGCTAATGTCGGCGGCCGCTCGGTTGGTATAGCCCACTTGTGGGCTCACGCTATGGAGTTTTTTAATTAGTGCTATTTTATAGATAACATCAAAAGTGGCGAATGCACATTTTATGACTTGATCTGATTATAAATACGTGAAAGTAGATCTGGTAGCTTCTCTAGCTGTCAGATTAGGTCCATCCTAAAGAAAATCGGACAATACAAACATTCCTAAGCAATAGCAATCACAAAATCAGGCTTTATAGTCTTGTAAACAAAACCAGTGCCAACCATTAAGTAAGTATGAATGAAATCAAAGATACACTAGCTTATGAGTAGTTTGTTAAAATTCAGAGAGTGTAGTTTTGATCTATTTAATGTGCACTTTCCAAACAAAGTGATTATATCACCAAATGACTTATAAACTAATTTAAATCTAGAACAGACACAACATCCAGACCCTCGCCCGTTAACTCATCGCGGTGTAAGGGGAAACCCACATTTAATCAATGAGTATTTTTTCTTCCGTGCCAGGAGTCGATCCCGGGACCCTCAGTTCAACAACTGAGCTAAGGCGTTGGACCTTACAATTAAAACAATTTTATAAAGCACCTTTGATATTTTTCATTCCTTGAGGATGTTTAAACCATAAATATTTAATTAAAATAACACTATTGAAAATAATTAGAGTGACATTAGGGTAGGTTTTGTATCGTAGTTCTTATGAATATTGAGTTAAAGTTAATTATGTATCATTACCAATCAACATAATTGGTCAAATAGAAATGAATATTATTCGTTCACATCACACTGAAAGTTATGATCTTGGTTACTCGTTCAATTATTCTGACCATAAGCTGTTTAAGCAACAAACTTATAGCTTAGTTCAAATCTTCTGGATGATGGCCATATGTTCGCCTATAGTGTCATATTGTACTTCTTTCATTACCAGCTCGTCCTCGTTATGGAATGTGTCTTGAAAATGATGTCATTTCCCTCGTTCGAATATCATAGCTTAGAATATTTACATACGACCTTTCTGTCTCATTGTGCTATTTAATCTGATTGACTGGTTGGCAATAACCTTCCCCTAATTTTGTCAGTTTAGTTACATAGTCTAATACTTTGACCCCCCACCCCCACCTCCAACAAAGGTACCTAGAGTGGGAGTTATTTTTTTACATACCTGTAAATATATTATACAAACCTTAACAAAATTTTGAAGTTGTATTTTGACCAACCATTTACAGAATGTTAATATCATAGACCCTTGTCCAAGTATCCTGTCTGAAAGCTATGTTTTCACTCATACTGTCACACAGTGCTACTATCATAGACCCTTGTCCAAGTATCCTGTCTGAAAGCTATGTTTTCCCTCATACTGTCACACAGTGCTACTATCTTATCTCCTTGTCCAAGTATCCTGTCTGAAAGCTATGTTTTCCCTCATCCTGTCACACAGTGCTACTATCTTATCTCCTTGTCCAAGTATCCTGTCTGAAAGCTATGTTTTCACTCACACTATCACACAGTGCTACTATCTTATCTCCTTGTCCAAGTATCCTGTCTGAAAGCTATGTTTTCCCTCATACTGTCACACAGTGCTACTATCTTATCTCCTTGTCCAAGTATCCTGTCTGAAAGCTATGTTTTCCCTCACACTGTCACACAGTGCTACTATCTTATCTCCTTGTCCAAGTATCCTGTCTGAAAGCTATGTTTTCCCTCATACTGTCACACAATGCTACTATCCAAGACACTAAAGTAACGTATTTGGTCCAGATGCGTATTGCTCGGACGAGTAATAGGCATAAAGCTTGGTGTTAAATATTATTTATTTTGAGGTGTTTACATTTTAACTGATTATGATTAATACGTGTAATTGTAAGTCAATTTGGGTAAGTGTATTGTTTTTATGTCTCATTCCACATTAACTCCTAAGAACTGGACTAAAGTTGGGGGCTACACATGTTACACCCGATATCTGGACGACCGTAAAACGCCGATCATTGTCGACGATGACTTGACAACCAATCACAGACGCGCCAGCCCCCATGGCGGTTACCGTTCAACGCTTGACACTCTTTCCATAATGTATCGCTCCTCGACTTAACCTACAAACCAAACTGACGTCCCCATTCACCGGGGCGGTAATTAATTCGACCATTTAATGAGCAACCCGAGTGAAGTAAACCTTGACTGAGCGCCTCTTCTTCTTCTTCTTCTGACACAACTTTCACTCGGGTTTACCAGAGTCGTGTCAACAACAATGTGTGCTGTGGTAAAGCAGTCGTGTTTGGATTGTTACCGGTGTGGCATAGACCCGCTTCTTCATGATAGGAGTAATAGTAGTAATAGTCTCCTGTTATTTCCTTTGTTGAAGGGCTGGCCAAAATTAAACGAAGGTCTTTTAACACACCATGTCCCGTTTCGGTGGCCGCGAGGTCTAACGCGCTACTCTCGCAGTAGACTAGATATTAATATTAATATTTAGCACCGCGTCTTACTACCCGTTCGGGTTATACGCTTTAAGTACTAATTACTCTAATGGATTAGGAATTGGGAAGGATGTTTTAGAGGAAGTGAACCCGCATTTGCGTGGAGGGAGAGTGGAAAACCATTTAGGAAAAACAACCCTCAGTTCACCCGACCGAGATTTGAACCTCGATCTCCCCGTCCTCATCAGTCGAGCTCAACACGACAAGCGCGTTAGCCAACTACGCCACCGAGGCGGGTCAGTAGACTAGACTCTGATGACCGAGGCATAAGGGTTAAAATCCCGATTGGGTGTACTGAGGGTGTTTTTTTCATAAATGATTTTCCATTCTCATTCCACGCAAATGAGTGTATACTTGCTGTATATTCAACCTTTCTCCTCCCAAAGACGTTAGTGCAATTAGTAGGCGTATGACCCAAACGGATAGGAACCCAAGGTAATGGAATCCTTTAAGTTAACGGAAGACTTCTGACGCGTGTTCAGTTGTTTGAATATGATTAGCGAGGCTCTAAAGATGGAAATGATCTTGCGGTTGCGGTTGTAGTCGCATCAAGTTTCATATGAATACATTTTTAAAACGGTAGCCTGGGACATGGAATCATACGATAGAACCTTGGCTTGTACCATAGAGCCATCCAGGGTTCAACCCAGGTATTCTAAGGCCGACCACCAAGTCGCTGGTGAATGTGGTATCACTGATAACTCATAGTATTTCTTTCTTTTATTTGAGGTACTTAATGTACACTTTATGAACAGACTGATTATATGAATACACTAGAATTTCTATGAGGGAGGTTGAAAGGATCTACCAATTAAACCTGGAAAGTAGTGCTACGGATTTTTATCACTCAAGAAAAATGTGTCGACCCTGGCTCGGTTTAAACCTTCAAACATCAGGTTCTGTGGTGAGCACTTAACCCCAAGATCTCCAAGGTCGACGACAGCTCACAATAACCGAGTAATACCATACGTCCACAACAAACCCTGCCTTAAAATATGAAATTGGGACGAATCCTGGATAACTCAGTGATCGAGCATTGACGCACTGAGTCAGGGGCCCCAGGTTTGATTCTCATGTCAAGGTATAGTTTTCAAATTTGCGAATATGCTCAAAGTTTAATACGCCTAAGAAATTTTAGACGTAAATTTTTATTTTTACAATAGTTTTAGCCTAAACATAAACAATATGGTTGTCTCAATTGAAAAAAACCAACATAGCATCTATTTATTTGAAAACGACTTGATTTATTTTAATTAAACTGTATTAATTTTTTGAGGGCAACATATAAAGTAATGATCCTTGAGTAATGTTATCCCAATTGTTGTGGTTCACAAAGTGTTTTGCTGATATTCTTCATAGTATAGATATATTATTATTAGCACCGCGTATTAATAGCCGTTCGGGTTATACTCACGCTAATGTGTAACGGTAGGGTGATTGTGAGATGAAATGGAGGACCTACAATTTAATGTGGAATCCGAACCACGGTGGTGGCCTGGCATTCCTCACACTCACAAGTTGTGATTAATACACGTCTTGTGAGAGGTGAAGGAAGGGTTTGGCAACTAGATAAATCTGTGCCAGGACCAAGGATTGAACCCCGCACCACCAGCACAAAAGTCTGACAACTTACCCCTAGACCACCAGGTCACCAGTATAGATATACATCGTTCGTATATATATTTAGGATGTTGGGAAACTCATAGCCCAAACTGCACATATAGCTTGTTTGAACCAAAAGTAATACAAAATCTCTATACTCCCACAATTAATAGTAAACACACCAGTCCATCTAGAAATGCGAACACGTTCTGAGGGTATCATTAAAGGCCCTACATCACAAATACGGCTTGCTATTATTACATCTGCAGTGCCATGCGCCTAACTACTATGCAACTTGTTATACAAGCATGCTTGACAGCTTTGTTCTCTGGTGCTGTACGCCAATTCTTTGAACATAATTTAATGACATTAAAATAGTTTTAAGATGTAAGTGTATGAGGCTTTTGTATGATTTTTTGTTTAAAAAATCTATATGTGCAGTCTGGGCTATGAGTTTCCCAACACCTGTGTATATATCTTATATTAATTCATATGCATTGACATTAAGGGTAATTATTTTACTTAAACTGACAAACAAAAAAAAGATATATATAAGAGAATTACTATAAGTCTTTTGATTAAACTACATTTGTAAGTAGATAACATAGTATATATTATTAGGTGACCTGGCGGTCTAGGGGTAAGGTGTCAGACTTCTATGATGGCGGCCTGGGTTCAATCCTCGGTCCCGGCAAAGATTTATCTGATTACCAAACCCTTCCTTCACCTCTGACAAGACATCTTGTGAATGTGAGGAATGCCAGGCCTCCACCGTGGTTCGGATTCCACGTTAAACTGTAGGNAGATTTATCTGATTACCAAACCCTTCCTTCACCTCTGACAAGACATCTTGTGAATGTGAGGAATGCCAGGCCTCCACCGTGGTTCGGATTCCACGTTAAACTGTAGGTCCTCCATTTCATCTCACAATCACCCTACCATTACACATTAGCGTAAGTGCGTATAACCCGAACGGGTAGTAAGACGCGGTGCTAATAATAATAATAATAATAATAATAATAATAATATATATTACTAATACAGTGTTTAAATGTAGTCTCATGTAATAATATGTTCTTTTCGGTGCTGGAAGGGTGGAAGAGATGCTTATGGTTCTAATGCGGCCGCCCAATCTCTATGGGAGAAAAAAAAACGTGTCTTAGTCTGACTTCTCGGAAAACTTGCGATACAAAAACAAGCGCCGCCACCTTACTGACTATATTGGTATAATCACAATAGTACTAAATTGTACTTGTGTACTGGTAATAAATATTTAAAAACTAGTGTCATGTTTTATCATCACTATCTTTGTTTTTGTTTTTCTTGCGGCCCGCTAGGTTTGCTGCATTATGTAGATAACTCTGTGTGTCATGGAAGGTTGAACCGTACTGCTCTAGTTCATAAACTGTTTGGCCCATTTTCTTTATATTTTGTATTTATAAGATGGAGAAGGAAAGGATTCCAAAGAAAATTATGTAAATGAAATATGTAAGGAAAAGACCGCAAGGGAGTCCAAGATAGAGCTGGGAGGAGCATATAACAGAAAGTGTGCAAGTGAGAGGAGAAGAATGGAAGAAATTAAAGGAAGAAGATTGGTGGAAGAATAGATGAAGATGGGGGCATTTTACTAAACTGACCTGGCCACAGGCTAGAAACAGTTAATGATGGTGGGCCATCTTTGTTATATCAACCTAACATATTAATATGAGCTTATTAATTTAAAACTAAGTCTACACTACGTAAAGCAACAAACACCAAAACATATATATGTTAAATGTTGTTTAATATAGGGCCTATTTGACACCATTTATCTATTTATTTTGTCGACATCATAAGTTTGCCTGACTCTATAGTTGATTTGTATACACAACAAAGAGATATGGTTTAGTAGGTATTGTAATAATGAGTACTTAATTATTATTATTTTCGCATTGGCAGCAACTGTGATAGGCAGTTCGGGGTTCTAAACAGTGAAATATACTGGTACATAATGATGGCATTTACAAGAGTTCGGTGACCTGGTGGTAAAGTGTACTTCTGTACTGGAGGTTCGGGGCTCAATCCTCGGTCCTAGCACAGATTTATCTGATTGCCAAACCCTTCCTTCACCTCTGAGAAGACGTGTATTAATCCCAACTTGTGAATGTGGGGAATGCCACAAGCCTCCACCGTGGTTCGGATCCCACGTTAAACTGTAAGTCCTCCATTTAATCTCACAATCACACTACCATTTCACATTAGCGTAAGTACGTGCAACCTGAATGGGTAGTAAGAAGCGGTTCTAATAATAATAATAATAAAATAGTTCAAAGTTTAAAAGTGGTAGGCCTACAACAGAATTTACTTGGAGTGACGCTTTGATTGGTAATTATTCAAAATGAGTGAAGGTATGAAACGTCTTTTTTGTAGTACATAATGTTACCCAATTAAAAAAAAATTGCATTGAAAAAAAAACTTTCAAAATTCAAAAGTAATTCAAAAGGGTTACAACGGCATCAACTTGGAGTGACAAATTTGATGTCCTAATTTCTCATAATGGGGGAACAGGGTACAAAACCTTTCTTTATGGTAGAAAATTAGTACAAAAGTTTAGCATTGAAAGGAGTTCAAAATTTAAAAGAGCTACTACAAGGTTATTTTTAATCACCACGTCTTTTTAACATGTTTGTTTGTCATGTGAGCCCCCGTCGTGCCGCGGCCTCCAGTTTAGTAACCGGTGGAATGGTACGCACGGCCTTGTTGAACTTGACAATGTTATTACAGCAGGTAGTCGGTCCTATTAACTTCACTGGGAGAAAGACTTTCCCCGCCGCGGGAACATGGGCATGGTAGACACGGGCAACAGTGGACTAACTGCCACAGCACAATGAATCTACCTCTCGGAGGTTCAATAGACGCAGCTACCCGCGGGCTACGTGGGTACTAGCACTCACTTGGAGGACCATGGTTCAATACCGGCTCATGTGCATTGGGGATTGCCTCACCTACAGTATCGTTGTTCATCCAATAATCCCGGAGAATTTACCCCTTAGAATTTCGTTCATTTACGGTGAGTAGTCCAAGGGCGGATGTAGGAAACGCGAGTTAAGGGCAGTGTTTTGGCGGTTTGTATAGCAAAACATTTTTTAGGCTAAAATTAGTAAAATGTTGCTCCAATAGAAACATAATAGCTTAATTTTCTTCACAGTCAACAGTCGTTGAATATCTGTCATGATCACAACGGCATTATATGACAAACTTTTTAAGTGAAGAGAAAAAGTTGTCATTAAATTCCAGGACACCCTTGTGAGATATTCAACAACTGTTGATATCACCATGTGAAGAAAATTAAACTCTGCAACAGCACTGGCCTTAAGTCGTGCTCCCTACACCACCACCTTGAGTCGTTTATTGCTTGTAGGCCCGCTGGCACTAAAACGTACCAATACAAAATAGTGTAATTCCCTGCACTTATAATAATGATGATAATAATAATACTTAGCACTGCATCTTACTAACCGCTCGGGTTATGCGCATAGCTGATAATTACTCTAACGGGGTAGGGATGGTGAAGGTAGGATTTAAGTGGTAATCTACCCACATTCGCGTGGAAGGAGAGAAGGAAAACATCAAGAAAACGCCACCCTCAGTAGACCAGACCAGGATTCGTACCCCGATCTTTTCATAATCACTCTTAGACCAGGGTGGTCCAACATTTTTAATCCCAAGGACTAAAATCTGATGATCAGTTTGCACCACGGGTCGAATATATATATTTAGCAATCCCATCGAATCAATATAGGCCTACAAACAACACTTAATAAACAATTACTTTCAATTCTCATAATTAAATAGTATTTTTGGTTGGTGGAATCTTTGATATCTTACTGACAAAAAGTTTATTAATCTCCCAAAATTGGATTATGAAATATGCACGCACCCACGCGTTCATAAGACATATATTCATTTTTACTAATCAAATAAATGCACCATAAAAAGCTATCATGATCTTTTTAAATACAGATTTTTATTTGAGTCATTAGCTTTTTCTCATCTGCCAAAGAGCGTTTCCCTTTAATTTTCCTCTAGCACATTTTCAGTGAGTGCGGGCCGCATTTAGCCCGCGGGCCGCCAGTTGCACAACACTGCTTTAGTCCATTCTGCCACTGAAGCAGGTTCGAGTAAAATAAACATTTGTTGTTCGCAGAGACGCTTTTAAATTTGCTTTGTATTTCTCCCAAACCAAACCTTTGGTAAATCGAAATAAAACATACTAAACAGATTAACTAAAGATGTCTTATTAATTTTACATGAACAAATGTAAAATATCATAAGATGTAACAATTTAAGAAAGAAAACTTTGAATTTTATACACATATAAATACCTAATTATAACTTGGTGTTTTGCGTAAACAGTTCCGCATCAAGAAGTCATGTAATGTGTTGATAAATTAATATTAGTGACAAGATATCAAATTTACTATTGATAATTGAGTCAACTAAATCATATATTGATGTTTACAATAAATAAAATAGAAAACCTAGTGTAAACAACATAATGATAAAGTTGATATTGAAATGTGATAATTAAAAGTAGATAACAAGTAATATTTTAAAAGATAAAATATAAAGTTATGATTCTATGAATAATCTTAAGTTGATAAATAAATATAATAACTTAAAATTTATAAAAAATATCAATTAATGCAAAATGTAATATTCGGATTTATATGAGCAATTTAAATTAACAAATTAAGTGAGTACACTTTGAAATTGAATGTTTTTTTTAAGATTTAATAGAGGAGTCGGATATAAAACGTTGAACTAATAAAGGATATTTTATGTATTATATTAAAGTTATAAGTTTAAAGATTATATTTAATATGATATAATGTTTTGTGTATGAAAAAAATAAAAAATAAATTAAGAATGCAAAGTTTTCATTTCTTATCTGTGATCCCTTTTTCTTAAAGATTATGGATGACTATGTCATCAAACGTCTTGCAACGACATGTTATCGTCATGTCTTATAATTGAATATAAATGTTGTTGCAAAAAGTCACATAATGCAACAGCTTAACAACACATTACATGACCATTTAATGCGGAGAAAAACACTAATTGTAAGTAATTACTACGTGTGAAATTCAAAGTTTTCTTTCTTAAACATTTAATCTTAATTATTAATTAATTCTTAACAACAAAATAATGAACGTTATTAAAATTGGAAGATGGGTTTATAAGTTTATAATACTTAACCTATTTTTTATTGCATGTGAGGTTTCAAAGCAGTTTATGGCGTTGTTACGTAAAATATTTTTTATTTGAATCACTCCCACTTTCTAATCGGCACGTAGGCCAACTGTTGGAAAACTTATTTATCTGAAGCGAGTTCGGATAATAAGAGCAGTCGTGGCCGAGTGGTTAAGGCGTCTGACTAGAAATCAGATTCCCTCTGGGAGCGTAGGTTCGAGTCCTACCGACTGCGATAATTTTATCTTTTTTTAAACGTTTTCCTTTGAACATTTATTATCTTTCATATGCAAATTTATTTTAGCAAAGTAAGTAAAGTGTACTTATCTACGAAAAAGTATTGCAATGTAGACAAACTGTTTTACATTATGAGTCAGATTAAAACCGGTATTGGTTTCGCCACTTGTGTCCGTATCTTTTACAAGAGGCTTGGTTCGGATTGCTATCCAAACTGACTATAGGTGGTCTGCCACATCAAGCACCTTTCAAGACTGTTCAAAAAGTGACTATAGTATGATTCTATTGGAAAGAAACTTTTAGAAAATACAAACATATTTTTTGTTGTTGACATTAATAATGTTTTACTATATTATTAATGAGTTTTAATAAGTATTGATAATGTTTATCAATATGGACAGTTGCAGGTAAAATGACTTGACGTATGAATACGTGAAAGTAGTTATAGCAACCTTTTTAGCTATCACATAAGGCTCTTTCTAGCTGAATATTATAGATTGTTTACTATCAGAGCCTACTACATACTCCGAGCCTGGAACTATATCTCCTTCACTGCTGTGACGTCTTTAGTTAGTTTTTAGGGAAAGAGGTTTTATTTAAACATATTTGATAGAAAAGTCATAATTTAAACAAAAAACTTGCATTATTAATTCAAAATTAGTATATTACACTTTTAATTTTGTGCCGAGCTAATGAGTATTAGTTCGCACAAAGGAATGGGTATCTCACTTCGCGTGGTATCTACTACCTTTCATCGATATTGCTGCTGATTGGATTTCCCGCGATCGGCCTCTGATGGTCGTAGTGTTCCTAAATCTTCAATAATGAACCTTAATTAATTTGAGTGCTAAAACCTCTTCCAAGAAACTCTTGTACTGTTTGATGTTCAGATGTTTTCTGTCTCCCCCTCCCTACGTTTTGTTTGGTTAACACCCGGTTACTGGATTGGTTCAACTGTACTTATGTGGAGGAGACATGGATGATGTCTAAGCTACCTCGCTGTGCTCTAAGTGTGGTACCTGTAATAGTGAAATGGAGGTGGCTCGATCTGGCTTGCTAGTCAGTGAACTGTTGCTAACTGGTGACCTGGTGGTCTTGGGGTAAGGTGTCAGACTTCTATGCTGGCGGCCGGGGTTCAATCCTCGGTCCCGGCACAGATTTATCTGATTACTAAACCCTTCCTTAATCTCTGACAAGACATCTTGTGAATGTGGGGAATGCCAGGCCTCCACCGTGGTTCGAATTCCACGTTAAACTGTAGGTCCTTCATTTCATCTCACAATCACCCTACCATTACACATTAGCGTAAGTGCGTATAACCCGAACGGGTAGTAAGTCGCGGTGATAATAATAATATGTTGCTAGCTAGGCTCCCTCAGGGCCGATTGATTGTTTGGTTAATATGTATTGGGTGTGCACTCAGTTTAGTGGGAATGCCCCTCTTTGCAACACGAGCCAGTTAGGGCTAGATGGTTGGCCAAACAATATTTTCAGTGTGGGTTTATCAATATTTAGATTTGATATTGGTTATAAACTGGCTTTTATATCTGCGAGGCGTGTTGTCTTGTAAACATGTACGTGCTTCGGCTAAGTAAATTTGGCAACGCAAAAGCGTTTAATTAGTTACGAGATTTCTCATATAGCTTATTTCCTTAGGGGAACGTATGCCTTCGATAATAGGGAGTTGTTGGATATTATCAACGACCTAATTGGGTTGGCCGGGCCTATCATAGGACCCTCTTTACTTATTGTTATTTGGTACGATTGTAGCCTCTAATTTTGGGCACGGCTTGTCTGAGCGAGACCGTAGCGGCCCGCTGTGTTCTATTGAATTATTTTCCTTTAGACGGGCTTCTTAAGTCACGCCCTTGCAGGTATTAGACCTGATTTAATGTACACCATCATTATAAATTTTGATCATGAGCACAGTGTTACCCAACCACTACTAATACTGTGATCCCCCAATTGAGGCTTACTATTTATGAACTGGTGGAATACGGTAAACTCCCCCGTATGTTTATGTTAAGTTTATCTTTCGTCTTAGACGGGCATACAAATATCTTTAATTGATGTGTGCCAGCATCAAGGGATCTTGAGGGAACTTTGGTTTATTGGCTTTACTCCTTAATCTATTAAGCTAATTCTAAACGACTCGCCAAGGAACTGGCTACCTGGCTGGTAGTCAGCTGCATCATGTCTCGGTGATTGAACAACGTGTGAGCTGTTGATCCCATGTCGGATGTATTATTTACACGACCAAAACCATACGAACAACCGTATTGATCTGCTAATGTATTGTTTAATGTTTTCACCTAATATTATTATTATTATTAGCACCGCGTCTTACTACCCGTTCGGGTTATACGCACTTACGCTAATGTGTAATGGTAGGGTGATTGTGAGATGAAATGGAGGACCTAGAGTTTAACGTGGAATCCGAACCACGGTGGAGGCCTGGCATTCCTCACATTCACAATATGTCTTGTCAGAGGTGAAGGAAGGGTTTGGTAATCAGATAAATCTTTGCCGGGACCGAGGATTGAACCCCGGACGCCAGCATAGAAGTCTGACACCTTTATCCCTAGACCGCCAGGTCACCCTTCACCTAATAAAATGTTAATTACATTGTTATTCCTGCTATGTAAATTTGCACCCCCCTTTAGTTTTTACTAAGTAGGGTACAATTTTCACACAGACATGAACAATTTTTTTGAATGTAGTTTTATATTAATTGTTTAGTTGGTTGTGGGTCCTGTTCACCAATTAATTATGAAAACAAAGACCCATGTGAATTTGCATCGTGCACATCGTAGTAACTAAATAACTAGTTATTGTTTGTCATTATTTCTATAAAGATTTAACTACGTAATTGAGTACGAAGACATCGGAAACTGTTTCAACTCCATGCGAGGGTGGACTCACGCTGTCCCACGCCCGGACATTGCACGTCACCTGTTGACCTTAATCCTCCTGTTATCAGTAGGCACTGTCACACGGGCCTGTTATCAATGCAAAGGGGGCATTCCCCTCCAAACTGGGTCACACACGCAACTATAGTAGTCGCCATGAATGACAGCTCAGAGTTTAAAACAAATCATTGCGGTGCCTTCAATGTATGTTTTTTTTACCAGTACGTCTACAGACCAATTTTCATATGAAAGTTACTAGATATACTTTTATACATACATACGTCAAGTAATGTTATCCACAGCTGTTCCTTTTATTAGATAATATCAATACTTATAAAATGATAGGCCTTCTAAATAATAAAGCAAAATGTTATCTATTTTGATTGCAAAATATTATATATTTGTATTTTATAAAAACTATTCCTACTAGAGTTACCCGTTCGGGTTATACGTGTGTGTATGCATTTTTTTTAAATTGTAAGTATTTTAATCAATTAAATGAACTTAAATGTATATTTGATTATTTTAAAAGTAGTAAATTAAATTTAGGAGTACTATCTAATATATATATATATAAAACAATAATGTAATAGGAATGAGGAAACTAGAATATAGAGGAAATATACACACATTTGCGTGAAAGTAAAATGGAAAGCCATTTAGGAAAACCAGGCCCCAGTATAGCCATCCGGATCTATAAGCGCAAACTCCCAGTTACTAGCAAACCCAACTAGATGTGTCTGACATTTAGACCACGTGTCCACCGGTGAGTAATTAGTGGTACCGCAACTTAAGTCCCAGGATGATAAGGGGTGATCCTAAGCGCTACCCTAGCATTCGTCTGTGAAAAGGGTGGAATAACAATAATGGGAGGGTGGTTATCCAGTGTACCCAGTAAGGGTTGAGCCCAATCTCGTCACTAAATGAGTTGAGTAGTCAACCACAAAGTAGGTGTCCCAGGCTCGATTCTGGGCGATGTCTATTGATAGTGTGTCGACACCCGGGGTAAGGCATTGAAATAATTTAGGAATGTAATTGATGAAAATTTACCTGGGGAAAACAGGTATCATTTTGTATAGGCCTACACAAATAGTTTTTTTTATCGCCTGGTCTTACTACCTGTTCAGGTTATACGCATGTGTACTAATTAGTCTAATGAGTTAGAGATTAGGTAGGTTGTTGAGGGTGGATAACCATATAGTAAAAAAACACCCTCATAGCACTCAACTGGGATTCTGACCCCCCTAACCTCCACCTCTCTCTGTCTGTCATTGGCAGTATAGTCCAACATGAGAGTAACGCCTTAGGTCATGAGGCCACCAAAGCAGGTTGTGTTATTGTTTAGAGCATATATATATATATATATACATTCAAACACATAGATACTACCAAATGACGTAAAATCAACCAACCATATGTTAATCATTGATCTTGTCAAATTTTTCCTGAGAGCTTCTCCTTGGCATGAATACAAACTTACAACAGAAAAATCAAAAAATTCCAATTCCCTGTCTAGGATTTATTTTTTAAATAAAAAATATATAATCATGTTAACAATTACTTAAAAATAATTAGTGGCTCATCATGAAAAAAAAATACGTCTTTTGAGTTTTAGTTCATCGATTTTTTAAAATAATAGAATCAAAATGCCCGTCTCATCTCTACTCAGGCATGACCAAAATATCTTTCATACATATAGGATAGACGCCTAATCACGCCATTCCCTTACGGGGTAAGCATGAAACTGCGTATATAGCTCAAAAAAACAATTAAATTTCTCCACACTTCCCTATCCTTGCATGCTCCCTTCGCTTCAAAAACATCCATACTCATACATGCTCTTTTATTCTTAAAACTCCTAATGTTTCTCTTTTTCACATTCGTTTACAACATTTAGGTACGTCTTACATGGCCTATCCCTTCCTTTTGATCCACACATTCTACCTTCATATATTTTCTTCGTCACTGTAAAACCAGACCAGACACTTTTACCCCTTTTCGTAAGACAATGCAAGAAAATAAATAATTCCTTCTCTCCCCAAAAATCTTTACGTAATTTAATGGCGGTCCCTAACATAGACCCCCACCTTAGATGGGCTTGAGACGCAAGTTTCTCTTACTTATCTGCTGCCTCCTTCATCTGGCCTTAGAAGAAGCTGTTTATTACCTTATATTGACAAAAAACAACAACACACCCCACACTTAAAAGTACGACCTAAAACCCCAAACTGCATCCATTGGACACAAGCGAGGGTTTGTCAAAAAACAAAATCTTGACAAGGTTTTCAGGGGAGAGGATGGGGTGGGTGTTTAAGAAGAACAAGTGGGGTCAGATTTATTCCTGCCAACAATAGCTGTGGACATGTTGATGGAAACTAGGTCACGAGGAAGGGGGTTCCGTGACGGATTCAGCATCACGGCTCCAACAGGCCTAGATTAAGTCACGTCACAGTAAATATACGATATACTGCCATCTCACTTCTAGGAGCTTGTATTTTTGGTCGTTGTGTGCGCCACGTCTTACTACCCGTCCGGGAGTTTCACATGGTCGGTCACATTAGCAGGGGTTATTAACCAGGGGTGAAGGGGGGTGTTTGTACACACTCCTTGGCAGCATGTGGGAGAAACCAAATAATGAAGGCATGGGATTTGATCTATGAGTAATTTTAAAATGAGGTTGTTTTTGAATTAGAATAAACTGTCACAGTTATTAATAAGGGTCGATGTTTTATTGTGCAAAAGTGGCAAGGAAAAATCTCACTAGTTGTAACTAGTCTGTGTATATGTGATTTGCTGTTTTTCTATTAATAAATATAACAAAATCCTTATGATTTTCTTTCAGCTTTTTTATTCCGAGCTATCAATATGTAAAGTAAAACCTAGATATTGACAAATTTCTTGATGTCATACTGGTTCCTAATAGGACTGGGGATGGTCACTTTGTCAATCTGGAGGAAGTGACATTGGGGACATATTGGGTATCCTATTAAAGTTATGTAATCGTAAAAAAGTTTATGAACCCCTGCGGACGTCTGGGGAGTGGTTGATGTTAGCATAATTTAGAGAAAATTTTACTGATATGCGTAGAAGGAGAGTGGAAGACCATCTAGGAAAAAAAAACACCACAGTACACCAGCTGGTAATTGAATACTGATCTCACTGAAACTAGTAAAACTTAAAACTGACTAGACGAGACCAATATCTTCGTCCGTGGGCCCACTGATACAGGTCTTTATTTTTTAAGATTAAGTTTTTAAATTATATTCAACCATCAAATGAAACAGTATAAGATGGATGATTTTAAGGGAAAATAGTTAGTAACCAGCCTTTCAAGCAATAGCTATTCTCGGTGCACCCTTTCGGGGATCAAACCTGGTCTTCCTACGTCAACCACCAAGAAAACTGGAGTTGAACTAAATCAACCTGTCAATCAATCTGTATTTGCTTTTCACAACCTTTGATTAAAACCTAACCGCATCCATGGGACAAAGGCTCCTAGCACGTATAGTCTAGATTGCCGGTGACGGCTGGTTTGGTGTTCAAACACATTCAAGCAAATTCTGGAGCCTTTCTTACAAACCTAGGACCCGGTGCCCACGAGCGACGTGCATCATCTTTACAGTCGCGTCCTGTGACGCTGCGCCACCGCTAAAAGTAGTTCACACAAGCGACCTACGTCTGCTGACGCTAAGTTGACGCCACGTCACAGAACCCGGAGCAGTGCACAATAGCGACCTACGTCTGCTGACGCTAAGTTGACGCCACGTCACAGAACCCGGAGCAGTGTACAATAGCGACCTACGTCTGATGACGCTAAGTTGACGCCACGTCACAGCACCCGGAGCAGTGCACAATAGCGACCTACGTCTGCTGACGCTAAGTTGACGCCACGTCACAGCACCCGGAGCAGTGCACAATAACGACCTACGTCTGATGACGCTAAGTTGACGCCACGTCACAGAACCCGGAGCAGTGTACAATAGCGACCTACGTCTGCTGACGCTAAGTTGACGCCACGTCACAGAACTCCGGAGCAGTGCACAATAGCGACCTACGTCTGCTGACGCTAAGTTGACGCCACGTCACAGAACCCGGAGCAGTGCACAATAGCGACTTACGTCTATTTGGACGCAACTCTCGTCCTAGGTCGGTTTGAAGCCATGGCGGTGATGAGTACAATCCGGGAGCGGAAAAAATAGGCAAACCTATCTTTGTTGTACACAACTCTAATACCCTGACATTAACTTATAGGTCATCTTAATGATATCTGTAACAATAATGTACAGGCATTTTGACTAACATCCGGTTTCTCCTCATTATTTTACAAGTTAACAGTGGTTGTAACATCTTTCAAGTATTCTATAAATGTTTTAATTCACTTTTACTATAATTTCCGAATAATCCGGGTAATACTGATGACATATGGTCCTAGTTAGTCCTTATAAACAAAGTTACACTATATCTATATATAGAAAATATTTTTTCTCAATCCATAAAAATTATTAGAAAAATAATGAGATAGAACTCGGCAAGCTGCTTTAGTATTATGGCTTCCATTTCATCAGTATTTGATACAGCGTCTTGCTTATCTCCATCCATGCTGCTTGTTATTTCTGTCGTGGTATTCTTCTAGGGACTCCTAAATGACAGGTATATCCCGCCCCTCATTGATAAGTGTTCTGTCTCGTCCTCCATTATGACTGCACACTGAGTACCGACACAATGACACGCACAGTTCGTGTTCACTGCTCTGTGTCTTCACAGGGACTGACAGAACGCTGGACGGTAGCGTCACCGCCGCGTATTGCAGAAACTAGCGTCACTAGTTTTGACGCAACAATGACGCCAACTCGACGCCAGACCTCGCGTCCCGTGTGAACTCCATCATTCGAATCAAAGTAATGCTGGGGACTCAGCGTCACATGACGCGACTGTAAAGATGACGCACGTCGCTCGTGGGCACCGGGTCCACGTCACTTGCGGGTACTGGGCCTTATCCTTGTCATCAATAGCCCATAGGTGTAAATATGTTGAGATCCCGTAGTGCTAAGAAGGCGTGGTAAACAAAACAACAACTATAAACTCCGTTTATCCTATATTAGCAGATATCCCAGGAGTGTTTGATTTTATACGACCCCTTTGTAAAGTTTGTGTAGAGCCATATAGGCTTACTACCAAGCTTCAAGAATATTCCTCTGCGCAAGATCCAATAAATCATCTGTTCTCAGTTTGTACACAAGCCGTGATTGCCGCAATATATCAAGAAGGGAGGTACGGTAGTAAACCAGTAAACCAGCCCCTATTTTAGGGGCCCAAGATGTTTCGTTTAGTAAGCTGGAGAGCTGTACTGCTACAAATGGAATAATAAACCTCCTTCCTTGACAATAGACCTCTGACAATCCGCAGCTACCGTCTCTCTACAACTTTGGCTCTTCTAAAATACGAGGGGTTAGTCTACCCACGTACTCCAAATTACGTATCGTTATTGGCCTTAACTTTCTTAGTCTTAGAGTGATTTCAATCTTGTGTGAAAACATAACTTTAATTATAATATAACGTGTCAACTAATGGTAAAACTTAATACTTTGTTCAAATTGATCCAGAAGAAGAAATTTATCTCATCATATTAGACAATTTTATGTTTTATTTAATGTTTTTAATTAAAATAATAAATTATGTTCTTTCTGAGAATGTATTTTCTGTTAAAGGTAATTAGCTGAAAATACGATGCGTTTAAAAATTGAAGCAGTGTCCTATATTGGCGTATATGCTTTCAGCCACATGCGCCACTCGCTGTTAATTTGTTAGGTTTGTTTTGGCCAGAAGTTTTTTTTTAACAAATATCACACTGAAATACCTTATTTTCTGGATCATTAACCAACAAAGATTTTAAAAAATCTAAAACAACGATTAGGGAAACAAACAAAAAAATCTTTAAAAAAATTGTCTAATGATTAATTAAAATGGACATGAATATTTTTTAACTAATATACCATATTTGTTAAAGTATGAATACAAACTATTCCAAAACCAAATATACTTGCTTCACAATTCTCTTTGAAACAAAGATGTCTAAATTTTACCTTCATTTCATTCAAATTATAATAATGTGTATGGCACTAGGATTGAAAAATAATCACGTGCTAAAAGTACAATGGGACATGTTTGGTTTTAGAGGTCGACTTTGTTTTTTTTCAACACCAGGTCTCATTACTCATTCACGCTATACGCTTTTAATTTAGTTAAATACGAAGAGGTTTCTTGTGTGGGCAAGGACTCAATGTGCTGCCTTTTTTCGGAGAAAAGGTATATTCCCAAAATTATGTCAAAAGTGAAAATCCAACTTATCAAGAAACAATCCAGATAGAGTAAATTTATTTTATTTATTATATTACTTTATAAAACCACCTAATATATTTGTTGAATATTTTTAAAAAGGAAAAAAAAAACTTACAAAATGTTTTTAAAATATGTAAGCAAATATTAATCATCTTGAAAAGGTATTTGCTTACAATTAATTCGTAAGTGTTATAAAGCGCGTCAACTTGTTCAAATTAGAAAACTTATCAATGATATTAAAGTTGGGATTGAATAAAATAATTATATTTTTATTACATAAATTAAAGACCACGTTAATTCTGGAGTACAAAGTCATTTAAAGAAGTACCAAACTTTAATTCAACTTTAAACTAATAAAGAATCCGGCTTATACTAATAGGATAACATTTAGACATTGGCTGATAACGAATAAAACACCCTTCCCCTGTTAGTAGGCATTTATTTTGTTGATATCTTTTTGAATGTTCTTATATTGGGTTAAAATTCATTCAAATATAAATCATGATACCTTTATATTATAGTACACCTCTAAAAATGTAAGTCATAAAAAATTATAGCGTCTATTTGTCAATTGAGAGATACAAAACACTAAATTCATGATAAAGCTATATAAAAATGAAAGCTTTTTTTAGTGTAAGGGTGGCTTTTGTGAGCTGTATTTAAAGATTCAAATATATGCTACTAATAAAAAGTCACCATTTAAAAAAAATCAAATCCAATTGGCATTTAATGGGCAGTTTCAACGACAAGTTGTAATTTTCAATAATGAATTTTATATATATATATATATATATATATATAATAAAATAAATTTATATGATTAATCAGAAGAGAATGAACGATTTATAACAAGTATATATATATATATATATATATATATATATATATATATGTGTGTGTGTGTGTAAAAATAAAATAGTTCAATTAAAATAAAATTCAAATAATCGAGTTTCATAAGTAAATATTAATCTTGGTAATATTTCATAATATAAAATACCAAGTGTATATACTTTAATGTCACTTTGTATTTACAATGATATTGTAGCCTACTGATGTGCTTGTTAAATTGTTAAAATATGTTTCAAATTGTATTATGATCAAATTAATTTTAAAACGATGCTCATCTGCTTACGTGCGCCCTCAATAGGAAATACACCAGCACTCACTTGGACATCTTATGAAGAGCCATATTGTAAGAAAATATTCCAAGTTCATCCAGTCAGGATTTGAACCATGCCACCCTTTCCCAAATAAAATAAGGGATGCATTTTAGCATATGTTCCTTTCTAAGCATGTAATACTTCTACTAGCTATATAGATGTTTTATTGGCTGAGGGGGTTTATGGGAAAAGAGTAAGTTCTAAAAACTGGTT
>CABFVX010001706.1:83566-106943 GCA_902151425.1 Timema shepardi | reverse complement strand
CCCTCAATAACCTTGCGCCCCCCCCCCCGCCCAAGATCAAGTCGTTAATAACTATGGAGCCATACGTATTATTTTTTAAACACCATATTCAGATCTTAGGAAAAATCTTCAACAAAATTTGTCTAAACTATTTCTAAATTATAAAATTACTCAAAAAATTAACTACCGTTATCGGTGGACGAGCAGATTAAATGTCAAGTTTACCTAGTCTGATTTTTCCGGTAACGGGGAGATCGGGGCTCAGATACCAGCTGGGTGTAATGAGGGTATTTTCTTCTTAAACAGATTTCCATAATCTTCACTCCTCTCTCTTAGCTCTAACTTCCTCATCTTTACCTAATAAGTGTAATTAGTTGCGGCTACCTCGAAAGGTTAGTAAAACACAGCGATTAAAAAAACTAATCCATTAATTAAACAAGACGTATAAAATATAATCAAGATTGTCCCACGAATACTGAACACGCGTGTTTGAACTGACAAGGGGGGAAGGAGGATAAGTGGCCCATGCTCACACCACGGTAATCTTGTCTTCTAATGATATGGCGTTATTTAATTTGCTGTCCAGCGTATGCCTCTCGCTGCAGGTGCTTTGCGCAGGCGCAGTGACGGTGTTTAATCGCGATTTCATAGGGTTCCTCATTGCGAGCGGCTGTTGGCGATTTCTCCTCAGGTTCCTTTTGGCCACTCAACTGGATAGGCCTATCGCTGTCTTGGCATCATCTGCAATGTCATCGCAAGTTTGGTAGAGTAGACACTAGTTTCAGTCTAACTCGGTACTCTACATTTGAGTAGCCCATTTGAAAGTTAGAATAAATCAAGTGTGTAGCTCAGGCTAACGTTTGGCAGGAATTACTTCAATATGAATGACCGGGCTTTCATCTCAAGGACAGTCATGCTAGCATTAATTGACAGCTAGGAAAGCTACTATATTTAATATTTAGCACCGCGTCTTACTACCCGTTCGGGTTATACGCTTTAAGTACTAATTACTCTAATGGATTAGGAATTGGGAAGGTTGAATTAGAGGAAGTGAACCCGCATTTGCGTGGAGGGAGAGTGGAAAACCATTTAGGAAAAACCACCCCCAGTTCACCCGACCGAGATTCGAACCTCGATCTCCCCGTCCTCAGCAGTCGAGCTCAGCACGACAAGTAGGAAAGCTACTAGATTTACTTAACGTATTCATACGTCATGTCACGTGACCTGCAGGCTGCATCTGTCACTTTTGATACATACGAGTAGAATTAATGACTATAAAATAAAATTAACAAAATAGTAAAATGTCATAAGTTTTGGCAACAAAAATGGTGTTGGTTTATCTTTGCCTACTTTAACTACAAATTCATGTAAAAATATGCTAAATGAAGTCAAATATTTAATTTGGTCATATATGCAAATTAAATATAAATCACATTTTTTTACCTATAGCGGTCTATAGTATAAACTTTTTTACGTAAAAAAACTATATATTATATTACAAGTTAGTTTAAAAAATACAATAAACTAGTATTTGTTTAAATGCTAATATGTTTATAACGAATATGGAACTAGGGATGTTTCACGTTTGGACATTAGAGCATTTTTTTAAATGCTTTTAGTTACTTTTAGTTGTGAGATTGAAGATATAATTGTTTTGTGTACTATGTGCGTTGAAATTGTTTTTAAATACTCTAGTTTCAAACTAGTCATATAAAATGGAAGGAGGATAATTTATATATATCTTGTTGAGGGTGCCGCTATAAATTCTGTCGTTTCTTATTGCACAAAAATTGGGATAAATATAATATTAAAAAAATCGGGATGCATATAATATTTAAAAAAATATATGTAGATAACTTATAAGATAACATTAATTTATATATAATTTCAGTTTCCTATTATTCATAATGATAACCACGCCACTGCATTAATTGATTCACAAAGATCCAATCTACTCTACTCCTTTACTAGCTAACCTTTGTTTCCCGAGCATTTAGGTCTTAATGATCAACCGAAACAAGTGGACTTTTCAGAGTGGAACATTTCAAATTTTAAGGTCTGGTTCTAGGGAACGCAAGAAAAGGTAAGTGGTTTTGCAGGGGTTTTCTTTTGGTCCAAATAAATCAAATATTACTTGAGTAGAAACAAAGAGTTTAATTTTATTAATGTGGTGATATCAGTTCTTGAATATTTTTCGAGGATATCCGGGAATTTATTGAAAACTTTTTCTTTACATTTAAAGATTTAAACTCTAAATAGCTTCTAAGTTCATCCAAATTTCATAAACGTCTAGGGGAGGACAGCTCCAAATAGCTTATAGATGTATGTCATTTTGAAGAAATTTCAGGCGAGGACCACCCCAAGTAGCCTAGTTTCTGAAATAATTCAATTTTCAAAATTTTGTCGGTGGAAGACCACTTCAAAGATAATCTTCTAAAGGTATCTAAACATCCTAAAAAAATTAAGGTGAGAATCACTCTAAATAACTTTGAGGGGCATCCAAATTTCAAAAAATTTCTAGGCGAGGAACACTTTAAATGGTGGCTTATGGTTTATAAAAGAATCAAATTTAAAAAAAATCAAGACAATGACAGCTCTTAGCTTCTAGAGTGAACCATTTTTCAAAAAAATTGGTTAAGGAGGGCCATTCCAATTAGTTTATCAAAACTATATGATTTTAAAAATTGTAGAGGATGATCACGGTTTAAAACATGCATAAGATCAAATTAGAATTAGAAACTATGAAATGGATTTAAAGAGAAATCTAATATTATAAATAAATATGACCCCCATGTGATCATAATCTGGATCCGCCCCTGGATGTATGTATAACTTCTTGCAGCCAACGATGCACCACCGCGGCAGTTTCCGATATCTGGCACTGCCAGTCGTCAGCTGGAGAGGTAAACTTCGTTCATTGCTACACTGCCCACTTGAGTAACCACGGCTAAGAGGGGAAAAAATCAACAGCTATTAGTTTGAACAGTGTACTTCTACAAAACACATTAAACGAACCAAGAGTCAGTTTAAAGTCGACAATAAAAAGAATGTGGGCCTAGGCGGGCGTGTAAAGTGTGTCACGGGGTCACCAGCCTGCAGATAAGCTCTTCAGGTGGAGTTTGCCATCTGGTACGTCAAACATCATGCACTACTATGACTTTAAAATATGTTGTTGGCCTCTTAAATTAATTGACTAAATCGACTACGACTTTGTATAGAATATCATTTAGTTCAGATTTAGACGCAAATACACCAAAATATAATTCTATCTTTAGTCTTCAAGTTCTTTTATTTGAACGATCACGTTGGTCACCGGTTAAATTAGGGAGTAGGGATGATAAAGGTAATTTAGAGGTAGTTCACCCGAATTAGTTGGAAGAAATTATGGGGAAAACACATTGATAAATCCCATGTGGGAAACTAACTTGGATGAACGCAACCGAGATTCGAATACGGACCACCTCGTCACTGGCAATCAGCCATATTGTTGTCCTGCAGCCAATGTGGGTCATCATCAAGTAGTCTGTATAAGACCTCAAAGTTTTATCACTATACTTACTTTACAAGAAATACTTCTTTTAGCACCACGTTTCACTACCTGTTTGGCTTATACGCATAAGTAGTAGTTACGCTAGTGAGCTAAAGACGAGTAAGGCTATATTTAGAGGAAGTGTACTCAAGTTTGCGTGGAGGAAGTTTTGAAAACAATACCCAGTACATCCAACGGTGATTCTGATCCCAATCTCCCTGACATCAGGAGTCTAGTCGATTTCAAGAGTGACCAACCACTTAGATCATGTGGCCATTAAAGTGGTCCCAATGTGAGTATCTAACCAACATTTCAAAGTGTGTTTGATAAAACGATACATGCAAGACACTTGTGGACACTCAAAAAGCTGACTTCAGTTTTAATGCATGACCACCTTGGTTACATCTCGGAATAGAGGGGGAATAACTCGTCTGACTCCAAGGATGACGCGTAGTGTCAGTATGTAATACAGCTCCAACCGGGCGTCACGTCGTGATGAGGTAGCCTGGAGTCTTCATTAGAGAACAGTCAAGACCATTGAAACCGTTTTACCACAAAATATAATAACTATATCTAAATTAAAATATTAGCTTACTGGCTTAAAATTTTGCAACTGTCAAATGAAAAAGGCATAAAGCCGCACCCAGATGCGATATTTGGTTGAAGCACAAGCTTATATTCAATATATCGTTTAATGGGTGGTGCCACAAAATCTTAAGTAAATTACTTTGTGTGAAAAGGCTTGCCTTATATTCGTGCATTAAAGTCATTTGCCCTAAGTACTGGAATGCACTCTCTGATTTCTTTAAAAGGTAGCGGTCGCACCTTTACGAAATCCGGTATGGCTCTATATTTAAGTCTAAATTATGGTGAAGCTAAGCAAAGGTAATATTCCTATCTTTAAAAGTAAACTAAGTGTGCATCCTTATTACGTTTAAGGGTTTACACAAATAAATGTAGAATAGATTACATTAACAAAAGGTATCTCACTATACATATATTATATCTGTCAACATTGACATCCTCTGTCTCACATGACAGTTGTAGAGTACACCTCTTTAAAAATGGATATGTGGTGGTGGGAAATTTAAAAATAGATGCGTGGTGGAATAAATAGGGGAAAGAAGCTGCGGGATAAAAGAAAGAAGCACACAAACAAAGGATTGCTGGGAAGACTGAAACATAACTTAAGAGGTTGTGGGACACATACAAGGAGTAAAATATGAATGCAAACATTTTAGTAAAGGAGAGTGAGGAGCAAATGAGATTAAAGATGGAGAAATAGTCCAAAATGATTTTGAAGGAAATAAGAAGCTGTTCTGGAAGTGGGTGAAGAGAACAAAACAAAGAGTGCAAAGAAAGATCTATGACAGTCAGAATGAACGTGTTGGGATTATCTGGGATGAAAACATTATAAGATAGCGATGGAGACAGTATGGGTAGGGTGTAGTTGGGATCACAAGTGAAATGCTTAAGTTTAGGGGCATGACATCACTTTCAAGATTGTGTGATTTATTAATTGGGTGTGCTGGTATTTCGACTGTTCCTAATAACTGGAAGAATTACGTCAGTGTTCCTTCACACAAAGCCAAAGGCAGGGAGAGTGAATGTAAAGATTCTAGGGACATTAGGTTGTTGAGTATTCCGTTTTCAGGAGAGCCTTAGTTGAGAGGGTGCGTGAAAAAACTACTGACAAGATTTGGGGGGTGCAATGTGTTTCCATGTCAGGTGGGGGTTGCACGGGCCAGATATTTGCATTGCAACAACTGAGTGGAAAATGTATGGCAGTATTAAAGAAAGTTGATATATGGAGAAATCATAAGATCGGGTGAATAGGAGTATGTTATGGAATGTTCTGTGGATGCGTGGTTTTTAAATGGTGGTATATGATGGAAGTAAAGCGTGTGTTTGAGTGGCAGGTGCTTTGAGCGACTAGTTTTACAGTTAACAGGGTGTGAGACAATGTTGTGTTATGTCTCCATGGTTGTTTAATATATTCACGGATAAGTGTATGAGGGATACTTGAGAGAACGCGTTAGGTGTACAAATGGAATGAATGTAGGGACAGGCAGAATGGATCATCGTTTAAATGTTTCCAAAACTAAGGTGATAGTTTCTGACAAGGACATATCAGGAAATGATTGTCAGCTTATTAAGTTAGTAAGTTTTTATTTATTTTGTAGAGACGTATGAAACCATGATATAGGGCCACGTATGTTGAAAACCAAATCATCACTGCTTCATCATTTGGAAAAGAACCCCTTGAAGAATATATTTTTCCTGAGCTAAATTAGGTTTGAATTTTAGGAACCAAACTGTGTAAACTATATATATATATATAAAATTTCAAACTAAATATATATATATATATATAAAATTTCAAACTAATTTTAGAGGCTAAACTGTGGCAATTATTTTATACTAGCAATCTCGCACGGCGTTGCAAGTGACCCAATGTGGTATAATAATTATATAAGCCCACCCTCACCCCCATGGTGCCCGATTTGCCATGATAATTTAATTATCAGATTAACAATATTTTCTTCAAAAATTTGTTAAAAATAGCCTAACTAAAAATTTATCCATCCGGCCCTCCGTCCACCTATGTTAAATATTTCAGATCTCTGCTTGCCGCAGATTTGGCTGAGCATCGCACACAAACAAACACACAGACAAAAACTTCCTTTTATTATTATAGATAATTGACGTATTCAAGCTTCTAATGTTTGTTTGAAACCAATAGCCCTATAAAAGCCTGTATATATAAAATAGGCCTAAACTTTTGATATAATAAAGTCCAGGACTTAATTTCACATAATCCAATTTGATTCCTTTAATTTGGTTTTAATGCTTAAATATAATGAGAAACCATTTCTCGATCAGTAAAAGCCAATCTCCCCCTTAATATCTCAAGCGTTTTAAAACCGTTTGTAAACACCAGTAGCAACAGCCATATAGTAAAAAGCACTTAAAACTGTCTCACTCGAGTGTTCACAGCAAGGACCCTTCCCGCTTGAACGCGCCCACAACCCGGAACTAATGGAGCTGCTGGGAATCGAACCACAGCCCTCATGATTTCATAACTCCCCCTCTACGTGTCTCTATCGTAGGAACTGTTTCTCAACCAACGCTTGACAAGAAAAACCCTAGGGTTTGGTAACATGACCAATAGGGTGTCACAATGAACGATCAGTGTTGGTTTTTATGCTGTCCTGTGGGGCGAAAAAAACCTCTAATCGATTGCAATGTTGGTTGGGAAATGTTTGATGACCATGGTGCTGGGTGGTGGCTATCCTTGTATGTGGTGGATGGTGAATCACACCTGGTGGTAGAGTAGGTTGCTGGGTGGTGGCTATCCCTGTTTGTGGTGGATGGTGAATCACACCTTGTGGTAGAGTGGGGTGCTGGGTGGTGGCTATCCCTGTTTGTGGTGGATGGTGAATCAGACCTTGTGGTAGAGTGGGGTACTGGGTGGTGGCTATCCCTGTTTGTGGTGGATGGTGAATCACACCTGGTAGTAGAGTGGGGTGCTGGGTGGGGGCTATCTGGCTATCCCTGTTTGTGGTGGATGGTGAATCACACCTGGTAGTGGAGTGGGGTGCTGGGTGGTGGCTATCCCTGTTTGTGGTGGATGGTGAATCACACCTGGTGGTCTAGTGGGGTGCTGGGTGGTGGCTATCCCTGTTTGTAGTGGATGGTGAATCACGCCTGGTGGTGGAGTGGGGTGCTGGGGGGTAGCTATCCCTGTTTGTGGTGGATGGTGAATCACGCCTGGTGGTGGAGTGGGGTGCTGGGGGGTAGCTATCCGTGTTTGTGGTGGATGGTGAATCACGCCTGGTGGTAGAGTGGGGTAATGGGTGGTGGCTATCCCTGTTTGTGGTGGATGGTGAATCACGCCTGGTGGTGGAGTGGGGTGCTGGGGGGTAGCTATCCCTGTTTGTGGTGGATGGTGAATCACACCCTGTGGTAGAGTGGGGTGCTGGGTGGTGGCTATCCCTATTTATAGTGGATGGTGAATCACGCCCTGTGGTAGAGTGGGGTGCTGGGTGGTGGCTATCCCTATTTATAGTGGATGGTGAATCACGCCCTGTGGTAGAGTGGGGTGCTAGGTGGTGGCTATCCCTGTTTGTGGTGGATGGTGAATCACGCCTGGTGGTAGAGTGGGGTGCTAGGTGGTGGCTATCCCTGTTTGTGGTGGATGGTGAATCACGCCTGGTGGTAGAGTGGGGTGCTGGGTGGTGGCTATCCCTGTTTGTGGTGGATGGTGAATCACACCTGGTGGTAGAGTGGGGTGCTGGGTGGGGGCTATCCCTGTTTGTGGTGGATGGTGAATCACACCTGGTGGTAGAGTGGGGTAATGGGTGGTGGCTATCCCTGTTTGTGGTGGATGGTGAATCACGTCCTGTGGTAGAGTGGGGTAATGGGTGGTGGCTATCCCTGTTTGTGGTGGATGGTGAATCACGCCTGGTGGTAGAGTGGGGTAATGGGTGGTGGCTATCCCTGTTTGTGGTGGATGGTGATTCACACCTGGTGGTAGAGCGGGGTGCTGGGTGGTAGCTATCCCTGTATGTGGTGGATGGTGAATCGCGCCTGGAGAACTGGAGGCTTGGAAAATAAAATACACCGGTTATTTTTAACTTGCTCCACGTCTTAGTGGCCTTCTGAGCTATCCAAATATTTACATTACTGGGACAAGTACAAGGAGGTTCTAGTGGATATAGTGTGCTCACGTTTGCGTAAAGGTAGAGTGGGGAAACCATACTGAAATAAACATCTTAGTACTTCTGGCAGGGTACAAACCACGACCTTTCCATAGCTTGTGAACCAAATAAGATGCGAGGCCTTTCTTGATCTGTGTGCCCCCTAATACAGACTTTATTTTTTTAACTAATCACAAAGCTGTTAAATCTAAAAGTTATGGATGAGAAAGGTTAAATAAAGAAGAAATGTATCCACATTTGTGTAGTGGGAGAATGGAAAACAATTTAGAAAAAACTCTCAGTACACCGAGCCGAGACTCGAACCCTGATCTTCCCTTTCTCTTAAGAGCAGTCTACTAGAGAGAGAGAGAGAGAGGGATGACTTAGACCATTTAATCTCTGAAGCAGGTCACCGTTTAAACCTGCGTTACAACCAAATTACGCATAAATCATGATAGCTACTATGTTTTTTTCCCCTGTTAGTCGCCCTTATAGTTGGGTATTCACAGGGTAGTAGTCCACCTGCTGTAAATTCATTACTGAATTAAGTACAGAATTATCTCTCGTTTATACGAGACACCAGTGTTTGAAGCGTAAGTCACTACTTGCGGCAACCAGTTAGTCCTCTCTGTTGAGCAGATTCCTACAGGCCATCTACGGTAGGAGGAGTGATTACTGACAACTAACAGAACGTTCTTTATTGCAAACAATGGTTTAAAGTCACTCATATCAAACCATTTGGAAATTATTATTGTTATTTAATTAGTACTATTATATATAATAGTGTTCGCTTCTAATAACACTTCCCTAAGGATTACTGTATAATTTGTTTTTCAGTAACAAATTGAAAGAAACAATATATTAATAAAACTATCATGTTTTTTGTTTTGCGATTGTGGCAACAAGATATATTAGAGTACCTAAAATAATAAATTAAAAATTCTTATATTCACACTTGTTTCAAGTTATAATTAACTGGCCATCAAATTAAATTTATGATTTTATAACATATAAAAAGAGCCATACAAAATATTATTTTCATAATAAAAAAGTTTTTATTTTGTTAATAGCACATTAACATAACCGAAAACTGTTTGCATGACATCATCAACTAACCTTGTTTAGGAAGGTTAACCGTCTTAGTTTTTGAAGAGAACGCAGCATTTTAGAAGCTCTCGTTTGAAAAGTATATTTTAATTAAAAACAAATGCTGCTTCCACCAAAAAAAAAATCCAAACTGTTATATTATATGAGTAATAATTTAAAAACGGTTAAATGGAAAAATTAACTAAAACCAATCGTTTGTTGTGAAAGTTTTGATAGCCAAAAATTATATATAAAAAAATTAACAATGCCTTGCAGATCATATAATTTGGCAACCAGTCCCATGTTGTGATCAGTGCACACATCCACGAACCTAGTGGTCCCGAGTTCGATTCCCAGCTGGTACAGTTGACATTTCTCTCTTTAGGGGAATAATCCTAACGGTCATCAGTGTTTTGTTAACTAGGCTTAAGTTAGGTTAAGATTCACCTCAGCTCCAAAGCATCATTCAAACTATCATCACAGCGTCTCATTGCGGGTACGACGTGTAGACAACCTCCTATGGTGTACCCTGGGTAACGCTCTGTGACATCAGAGCAGCTAACAGTCTACACACAGCCAACCTCCTGTGGTGTACCCTGGGTAACGTTCTGTGACATCAGAGCAGCTAACAGTCTACACACAGACAACCTCCTATGGTGTACCCTGGGCAACACTCTGTCACCAGAGAGGCTAACAGTCTACACACAGCCAACCTCCTGTGGTGTACCCTGGGCAACACTCTGTCACCAGAGAGGCTAACAGTCTACACACAGCCAACTTCCTATGGTGTACCCTGGGTAACACTCTGTCACCAGAACAGCTAACAGTCTACACACAGACAACCTCCTATGGTGTACCCTGGGTAACACTCTGTCACCAGAACAGCTAACACTCTACATACAGACAACCTCCTATGGTGTACCCTGGGCAACACTCTGTCACCAGAGAGGCTAACAGCCTACATACAGACAACCTCCTATGGTGTACCCTGGGCAACGTTCTGTGACACCAGAACAGCTAACAGTCTACACACAGACAGCCTCCTATGGTGTACCCTGGGCAACGTTCTGTGACACCAGAGCAGCTAACAGTCTACACACAGCCATCCTCCTATGATGTACCCTGGGTAACGTTCTGTGACACCAGAGCAGCTAACAGTCTACACACAGACAACCTCCTATGATGTACCCTGGGTAACACTCTGTCACCAGAGCAGCTAACAGTCTACATACAGACAACCTCCTATGATGTACCCTGGGCAACGTTCTGTGACATCAGAGCAGCTAACAGTCTACACACAGCCATCCTCCTATGATGTACCCTGGGTAACGTTCTGTGACACCAGAGAGGCTAACAGTCTACACACAGACAACCTCCTATGATGTACCCTGGGCAACGTTCTGTGACACCAGAGAGGCTAACAGTCTACATACAGACAACCTCCTATGGTGTACCCTGGGTAACGTTCTGTCACCAGAGCAGCTAACAGTCTACACACAGACAACCTCCTATGGTGTACCCTGGGAAATGCTCTATGTTGCCGGAGCTGCTAATATTCTACACACAGACAACCTCCTATGGTGTACCCTGGGCAACGTTCTGTCACCAGAGCAGCTAATAGTCTACACACAGACAACCTCCTATGGTGTACCCTGGGTAACGTTCTGTCACCAGAGCAGCTAACAGTCTACACACAGACAACCTCATATGGTGTACCCTGGGTAACACTCTCTGTCACCAGAGCAGCTAACAGTCTACACACAGACAACCTCCTATGGTGTACCCTGGGTAACACTCTCTGTCACCAGAGGAGCTAACAGTCTACACACAGACAACCTCCTATGGTGTACCCTGGGTAACACTCTGTCACCAGAGCAGCTAACAGTCTACACACAGCCATCCTCTTATGATGTACCCTGGGTAACACTCTGTCACCAGAGCAGCTAACAGTCTACACACAGACAACCTCATATGGTGTACCCTGGGTAACACTCTCTGTCACCAGAGGAGCTAACAGTCTACACACAGACAACCTCCTATGGTGTACCCTGGGTAACACTCTCTGTCACCAGAGGAGCTAACAGTCTACACATAAGGCAACCTAACCTGGATCTCAAAGGTCCTCCCCGTCATATGTGCCATAAGATTTAAAAAAAATGGTTTGGCGAGTGGCTCCATGGTAGTTTTTCTAGCTGCCACTTATCACCCTTCCTATCGTAAACATCCTCTAGATGAGTGAGAGAGAGCGTGACTCATGTTTAACTGTGGCTCAACAGTTCCCGGTTCAAAGACCGTCCTTGTGACGTCATCAGATCGCGAGACAACACCAATACGCTGCTGAGCTATAGTCCATTCGCCATACGAGTGGTAGCTGACAGCTGACATAAGATGTTTTATTGGAAACATTGGTTGAGAGTTATTAACGTGGAAATATTTAATATTATCTTAGTAATAAAATATTACTAATAAAAAGGATTATTAAGCGCTTCTAAGAATACTTCCCTGGGGATTGCCGTATATTCGGTTTTCTCGTTACTTACTGAAATAACAAAAAATATTAATAGAACTATTATAAGTTTTGTTTCGTGGTTTTTGGCAACAGAAGATATTATGGTACTTGGATGTATACATTCTTATTTATTTAATTTATTTGAGGTATTTACGTGCACTTTCTGAACCGACTGATTGTATCACCACACGAGAATTTCTATGAGCTAGAGCGAGAGGGCCCACCAATTTTTACTGAGAAAAGTATTTTCACATACCTTATAGGGTTATTTTACACAATCGAAGGCTTTACGTCCCCTCCGAAGGAAGTTGTGCTACGGATTTTTATCGCTCAAGAAAAATCCGTCGACACCAGCTGGGTTTGAACCCACGAACATTGAGTCAGTTAATAAATTAAAAGGTATTATATCTACACTGATATCTTGTTTTAACTGGCCACCAAAATAAATAGATATTTGTTTATATCTTATAGAAATATCAATACAAAATATTAGTTCCAAAATAAAAGTTTTTATTTTGTAAAAACATGCGCATGAACACAACTGAACATGGTTTGTATGACGTCATCAAACACCCTTGTTTCGGCTGGTTTATCATCTTAACTTATATATCGAAGATACACATTTTAGAAGCTCTCGTTTGTAAAGCGGTTGTAAGCGATCTACAGACACCGCTTCCACAAAGAAACAGACATACAAATGGTTATTTTTGGCACGTTCGTATTTTAATAATATAAAAACACGTATAAGAAAATACAGGGTGGCGCGTGGGAATGGGCGATTCTGAATAATTAATTTCAAGGCCATAGTTTAAGTTTGCAGGACTGTGATGACATCATTATGTTCCCCAGTCAATGCCGTTTAGTAACCACGGAGCAGTGGTCATGTGTGCATCAAGCGTTTGCAGTAAAAGCATTTTACAAAAACTATGATTATTACGAAGGTGCGCCACGAGAATGTCAGCGTCACTTTCAACTTCGGCGTCATGATCCAGTTTCGTCATCTCACGCGGTAAAGACAGGGGTATCAAACGTTGAAACAATAGGTTCAGTGTTGAGAAAGAAGCACACAGGACAAAGAAATAATGTTCGAACGCCAGAAACTGTCGAAGCAGTCAGAGATTCGTTCCTGCGTAGTCCGGCAACATGCAGTGTCATTAGGTTTGTCTCATCTCACTTGGGCTAGAATATTGTTCCCAGATTTAAAGTTACATCCGTACAGGATTCAGATAGCCCAGGAATTAAAAGCCTGTGATTTCAATAGGAAATTGTTTTAGAAGAACAATTTTTTGCAAAATGTGAGGAAAACTAAAATTTCCTAGAAAATCTTTGGAGGTCTGATGAAGCCCAATTTCATCTAAATGGTTTTGTTAATAAACAGAACTTTCGGTACTGGGCTTCAGAGAATCCTCGCTTTTTACACCAGCAACCATTACACAGTGAAAAAGTGTCAGTGTTATGTACGGTGTTATCAAAAGAAATAGTCGGGCCGTATTTTTTTTTTAGAATGGCAATGACCGCGCGGTGACTGTAGCTCCATAACGGTACGTCAACATGGATCAAATTATTCTTAGCAATGAACTAAAGAGCTAGCCAGTGATTCGAGTACACGTGGTTTCAGCAGGACGGAGCTACAGCTCATACTGCAAGAATCTCAATCGTCGCTTTACGAGAGCTTTTTGGAAACCATCTCATGACCAGGAATGGCAATATCATTTGGCCTGTGAGATCACCAGATCTTTCGGTGTGTGATTTCTTTTCATGGGAACTTTTAAAATTCTAGTGGTTGCTCATCGTCCTCAAAGTATTAATTAACTGAAGGCTAGGATTAATTAAGAGATTGACGCGATCTCTATTGAGACGTTGCTGCGAGTTTCGATGAACTTGTGTTCACGAATGCAGGAATGCATGAGAAGAGAAGGTGGCCATCTCAAGGATGTTATCTTTAAGAGATGACTTTTATGTAAAGTAAGTGATAAATGGCATAGTTGTAGCACTTAGATATAAATGTTTGTAGGTAAATTATATTATTTAAAGTTGTATTACACATGTATTAATATCACCCATTCTAACGCACCATCCTGTATAAAAAAAAACTTTATGTTGTGAAAATTTTGACTGCCATAAGTGACAGTAGCTCAACATATCGTCTTGCAGATCAAATGGCTTGGCGAATGGTTACATGAGAGTAAATCAGGTAGCTTTTGCTAGCTGTGAGCTACCACCATTCCTATGGTGAATGGACTGTAGGTGATATCATTTTGCCATTACCTCCTCGTTTTTCAGGAAGCTGATGTGGCTATTTTAAACGATATATTTAGGGAGATAAATCATGTCTTATCATTTTGTATCTGTATTTAGACATTTACTAGTGAATAAAGGTTATTTTACAGTATCTAATACATTTGTCTCCTTTATTCACGGTTTTTAAATTATACATTAATTTGATAATTAACATTTCTTGGAGACTTGAATGAGTGTATGGAACATGAACCTGTTCACGATGGTTCACATGCTTAGTCAAAGAGGGTGGGGGTTGGATAGGGGTGCCCGTGAGACCTGGGAACACATTTTTGGGGGAATGTTTCACTCATTTCCCACGTGATTTAATACTTACTACAGTCATTCAACCTGGAACTAATGTGGCAAAAACGTTACCCTTCAGAGGGGCTTCCACTTCATCCCTCCTTCCCCTAACGTCTCCCCCCCTCACAACTCTCAACTCCCCCTTACCCCTGTGCTCACGTCTTACAGCCCACGAAGGCTGTGAAAATGTGGCAAGGTAGGATTCAGAAGAAATGTTCCAGCGTTTACGTTGAGTTAAATGGGAAAACTAAATGGAAGAAAACGCCCTTAGTACATCCTGGCAGGATTTGGTCCACGACCTCCTCATCACCGACAGTACAGTATATCGTGAGGTCACCGATGTGGGTCAATATTTACTAATAAGTATGCATTTAAATAGAACAAAGTGTACATGCGTATCCACATTTCATTGCTCGATCGGCAGCAGAATCTGAAGATCTCGACTCCAAACTTGGGTGGTCGGGTGTTTCAAATCACTGCCAAGTGACATTAAGGTGCTATTTCTATTGACGGTTTATCATTCTCTTTCCAGGAGAACGCTGGAGAATCTGAAGATCTCGACTCCAAACTAGGGTGGTCGGGTGTTTCAAATCACTCCCAAGTGACATTAAGGTGCTATTTCTATTGACGGTTTATCATTCTCTTTCCAGGAGAACGCTGGAGAATCTGAAGATCTCGACTCCAAACTAGGGTGGTCGGGTGTTTCAAATCACTGCCAAGTGACATTAAGGTGCTATTTATATTAACAGTTTATCATTCTCTTTCCAGGCGAACGCTGGAGAATGTCAACGTCCCTCCCGATTATAAATACCCGGTTCAAGTCGCGTAAATCCCAAACTACTGCTGTAGTAAAACAACAAAACCACTGTAAGAGTGCGCAGTGTGTCAGCTGTGATGCTGTGACGTCACAGACTCCCTGTTAGGTCAGTGACTGAGGCAGGGAAAGTGTGTAAGCAGTAGCAGTACTAGAGATAGTAGTAATAGCAATAATGGTGGTCTCTCTATCGTCTACGTCTTGTGGTCTTTGCACCGTGACCATTTCACACACACACAGCTCCACCCGCCTCCTCGCATAACCTCTCTACACCTTGTTTTTACAACATTGGGAGTTGGATTAATTAATACAATATAAACTATAATTTGCTTACACTGACACAGGCCCGGTGACATAAATTTTGCCAACTAATACACTGATGAGTTTGCTACCCTCCTCCCCCTTGCCGCTTTATCCTTCCTCCCCAGACGAATACAGAGCTTAAATTAAGAAAATAATAAAAAAAGAAAAATAAATTTTTATCATTTATCATTGGTATTAAATAGTTTATTATTGTAACATTATTATTATTATTTAATACAATTTGATCAAAAAATTATTCATTTAAATACTAGTTACGGTTATCACTATTGGCTAGTTATCAAATAGTTCTTTGTTAATTCAAATATTGTCAGATGGGTACTGCATTCGCAAATTGTAAGTGCAGGTCTTTTTTCTATCTCAGAGCCCCGTACAGATGTCCCCTTAGTACACCCCTTATCCCTCTAGTACAATGTGAAGTCAGTGCAAAGCTAATCAAACACCTTTCACCAGACGTACCACCTGTTAAAAGGGTGCAAGAAATTGTCAAATGGTTTATTTCTGTATAGAGGAGGTGTGCTCGTGTCGGCCTGGTCGAGGAGTGTGGGCCCGGCTCGGCACGGCCAGGTGTCAGGTGACTGACATGGCGGCTGGCTGGGCTGGTGGCCTACAAACCTCTTGAAGCGACGCCCGCTCCGTGCCAGCTCCGCCTGGGGACGCTAGAGTCTCCGCCTCTCGAAAGCTCTAGTTCGACGTATGGCCGCGTCTGACAGATTCTTTAGTAATAATTCTCGTAGTAACAAATGGCATGTTAAACAAGTTGTATTCATATTCAGAGCTGTTTTAAAACCTTCGTAGGTCCCATGCACTTTCCCTGTGTGTCCGATATTTTTACTCATTTTTATGCTAATTTCTTCGTTTGCACACACAAAAAACCACCTTTAACTACCCACAAGTTTTAATACATCGTCCTGGGTCCGTCAATGGTTCGCGATACGTGCAATGCAAATACTTATAACCACATAACTTTGTTACACTATTTTATCACTAAGGCTGTTGAGAAACGCGACGACTTAAATGATTGTTTTTGTCACTCAAATATCCAAATAAATATTTTGAATTAAATTTTTTTGCTTTTTTCTTATTTGGGATTATTTTTGTTTATGTATTTTTTTTTCAAGTGAAATATTGTAGGCCTTAAAAGGTTTGTAGGCCCTAAAATGTTGGTAGGCCCTAGGCACTGTGCCTAGTTGGCCTAAAAGATGAAGCGGCTAGGGTAGTTTTATAGTTTGGGTCACTAGTGTCTGGGATGTCCTGATTAGGGAGAGAGAATCCATGTTTTATTGTCAAATAATGAATTTACTCAGAAAGGACTTTTAGAAACTATAAATATTAAAAAAATTACGTTTAAAATTAAACTAAAAATTCTAGAATACTATTCTAAATTTATAAAAAAATAACTGATAAAAACTTTTAATGAATGCATACGAGTAGGGCCTAAATTAAGCATGCAATAAGCGAATGAAAAAAAAAACTAACAATAAAAAAACCTTTAACAATAATAAGCTTGCAGCCTGTTAAATATAAGCGTTGTTTGGAAAAAGAAACGGCTTCAGAAGTAATAGCAGCCCTCCCCCCTCCCAATGACACCTTTTCCAGCTTAGTTGCAAGTAGGAATATGTAGATTTTCCAATCTTGTAAGTAAAGTGTGTATATATTAATTTTAAGCGTACATTACCTTCTAATTCCGACTACTTTGTGGTGAATAAACTTATGTTTGGGTACTCATGCGTTTACAAACATAAAAGATAATTTACCTTAAAAATACAAAATTTTTAAAAGATTTCCTAATTATTACCTATAAAAACACATTTCCAAAACCAATCAATCGTAAACAGATTGTACGTACGCATGAGCGCTGTTTGTTGGTTTAAAAAAAGTATATATATTTAATATAATTCCAAGCCCTACTTACCAGCTATTAGACCCGCCTCGGTGGCGTAGTTGGCTAACGCGCTAGTCGTGTGGAGCTTGACCGCTGAAGACCGGGAGATCGAAGTTCGAATCTCGGTCGGGTGAACTGGGGGTGGTTTTTACTAATTGGTTTTCCACTCTCCATCCACGCAGATGCGGGTTCACTTCCTCTAATTCAACCTTCCCAATTCCTAATCCATTAGAGTAAATAGTACTTAAAGCGTATAACCCGAACGATTAGTAAGACGCGGTGCTAAATAATAATAATATAAGCTATTAGCGGTAGTACATGGCGTGGCTCGGGGTAATCACACAATACATTCCTTGGATACCCCGGGCAACACTTTTATTTGATTCAAACGTATAGAAAAACAATTATTCGGTTTATTTCTTCCGACTCAGTTTTTAATGAATTTAAAAAATCTAATAAAAATTGTAAAGTTCCAACTTCCAAGTACACATGTTCGTGTACAGAGGCTACTAACTTTTTAAATGTCAGACCCTCTGTGTTTGGTAGATATCGCGCAAAGCTCATGACATAGACACACGCTTCACATTATCAGTGTAGATAGAAGATACACTAGTATAATCCGCCAATGTAATCTCGACACCTTTCAAAGTAAACGGGCTTTGATATGTTTTAACACAAATACTATTTAATGGCTTGATCCTGTATGAAATAAGGATAAGGGGTAGTGAGATCAAATGCATCTTCATTCGCGAGAATAACGGGTGGTGAAAACCACACTTACGAAATCACATTTGTAAAACCATGCTCAGTGCTCTAGGCTGATAATTACTCGAACCTTTCTGTCTGGCATCAGCCATCCAAATTATTGTGAACCCGACACTCTGTACTGTGTAACCACCGATGTGGGTAGCTTTGTTCAGAGACAGTCAAAGTTGGAGGAAATTTGCCCTAATATAATCTGCCTCGGCAGGACCGCGTGTCTGTGACGGTCGTAAATCAATTATTTATCTTTGGCGCCGCATCTTACTACCTGATCAAATAATTATTCTCAATTAATTATATTACTACTCACGCATCGCGTTTAACTACTCGTCCGGTCCTCTATAATATTTACACTAACGAGATAGAGTTAAGAAAGGCTAGAATGAAATGTACTTGCATTGCTTGGAGGGAGGAGAGAAACCCCTCAATACACCTAGCCAGGAACAAAGTTCCTACCTCCACGTTACTGACATACTAGACTATATGATAGTGACGCCCTGATCCTCGTGGCCCCCAATGCGAGTAGCTTGACAAAAGATGCCTATGATATACCAGTTCTGTAACCACTTTCTCTCTTTAGTATTTTTATATTAAAAATATGGTCGTGATGGCTTTTCTTGGGGTGAATTACTCCGGAGGTAAAATAGTATCCCATTCGGAGCTCCGGACGGGGACTTAACTAATTTGGAGTTGTCATGGGGGGGATTTGGATATAATTAGTTCACGATGGGGATAGGAGATGGAACTGGATCAAGATAGGTATAGAGTGTAATGAGATGGATTGGATAGAACTAGCTCAAGATAGGGATAGGGTGTAATAAAGTGGATTGGATAGAACTAGTTTAAGATAGAGATAGGGTGTAATGAGGTGGAATGGATAGAACTAGCTCTAAATAGGGATAGGGTGTAATGAGGTGGATTGGATATAACTAGTTTAAGATAGAGATAGGGTGTAATGAGGTGGATTGGATATAACTAGTTTAAGATAGAGATAGGGTGTAATGAGGTGGATTGGATAGAACTAGTTTAAGATAGAGATAGGGTGTAATAAGGTGGAATGGATAGAACTAGCTCTAGATAGGGATAGGGTGTAATGAGGTTGATTGGATATAACTAGTTTAAGATAGAGATAGGGTGTAATGAGATAGACTAGATAGAACTAGCTTAAAATATGGATAAGGTGTAATGAGGTGGACTGGATAGAATAAGATCTAGATAGGGATAGATGGCGTGCTTTTGTAGGTGCGGCAATTAACTTTCAAGCTCCTAATGCCATAGAGTTGGTAAAATAGCATATCTTAAAGATGTAAATAGAGCTTTGTTACGGATTTAGTAAAGGCTGAATCCTTAAATCAAGTTAATTACCACATTTATGACTGTATTTCGCCCGTTCTGTATAATTAGATATTGTGCTAGCGGCAGCATAAAGCCGACCTTTATCGCCAGTTGCCGTGATTCAATTACAGCTTCAAGTAGATAATTAACCCACACAACTATCACAGACTTTGCCTTAAGGACGTTGAGTGAAGAATTAACTTAAGCAGGGGACGATTTCTGGATACATAGTCAATGCGGCGAGCATCTGAAAACAGCCGTACTTTCAAGACTTTCATTGAACATGCGTCTTCTACCAGATGGTGCGAGCGGGTAGCACTAACCAGCCGACAGAATGAGTACATGCACTGGTCCGGATGGATGTCACACACATCAGGGCCAAGCTTTCAGTTCTAGACCCATTATTATTATATTATTTCTACTCTCGAATGTGAGTAGTTTTTGGAACAAACGCTATTTAACGGCCTCATTCGTGGTAGAGATCTGTAAGGCATGGAGCTTCAAACGCGAAACAAAACTTCAAATACACTGCGGTTATGTTTTAGGGTGAATCGTCTTCGAGTGGATAATAATCAGATGAGGAAAGATACATACGATACTCACTATAAATAGATACAGTTTAAGTTGTGTAAGTTGTTAGCTTTGAAGCGATTTAAAACAATAATGATATAACTATCCTAACAATGGAACAACAAAGCGGAAGAGTAATTTAAAGAAACTGTACAAGCATTCAATTGGAGAGAGGATATGAAATCTTTTTTAATTAAAAGGTTTCTGCCTACTTGCAACAAAATATGCTCACACGGGGATATGTCTAATGGTAATGGCCATTAGGAAGTTTAAAAATAACTAAAACAAATCTTCGAATATCTTCTGTTTTAAGTAATACTGTTCGAAATTCCTTTTTATTTGTTTACTTTGAGCTCAAAACTATGAAATTTCATGCGAAACATCGTTAATAATGACTGAGCTTATTTAATATTTTTTTATAATATTTCTTAAGTTATAAAAAAATCAATTTCTAGCTATACAAGTATAGTGGTAAGAGCTTCTGGCTACAGATCCAAAGGTCCTAGGTTCTATCCTCGGAACTCATATATTTTTCTGTAAAGCAGTGGGTCTAGAACGGGGTCAAACTCAGCCTCGTGAGAGCAAATGAGGAGCTACTTGAATAAAGAAGTAGCAACTACGGCTTAGAAAACAGAGATTAACTGCTGGAGGGCTCGTTGTGCTTACCACATGACACCCTATATTCGCAGTTGGTTGACACTATCTTGGATAACGGTGCTTGCTGCTTGGTTGGCATAGCTCTTGGGGTCTCACACTTTTTTGTATGGATATGTTTATATATTTCGCCTTTATTTTGGCGTGAGCAATATCTATAAATAAATACTTAATAAATAACTCGAGATTTATCGATGTCTGCAACGCGTCTCAGCACTTTCTTCCCAATGGCAGTGAGGATTCAACCCCTACTCCAAGAGTCAAAATCCCTTTTTGGTTACTTGATTGTTCAAAAGAGAAACCAAAACAGGCTACTTTCACAAAAACTAAACGTACCTCCCTTAAAAAAAAAGTGACCACCACATGTTTGAAACTGTTGACAAGCACAATAAATAACTCTTAAGTTTGAGTTGATGGAGGAAATTGTGGGTCATGCTTCCAAAGTGTGACCTAAATATTATACTCCTCGTGGAGTCCGACTAGGTGTGGGCTCGTTAAAAGCCCGCACAATGAACAGGCTCGCTGTTGAAGGTGAGGGGTGTGATTGTTCGGAGGAGAACTTGTCAATACACACCTCAAACAGACGTGGGACCCACTTATTGTTGTCGGTAATGTTTTCAGGCACTTATCACGCTTGTGTTACACTTTCGAGGAGCTGATCACAGTTGACTTCAAATTATATGCAGCCCTGACTGTTCTACTCCTGATTTGGTTCACATTTATTCTTTAGTTACAATAGAAAATATAAATCGTAGCTCAAATATATTTTTGTTTTGTTATAGTACATTACTGGTTTGGGGTCCAACTGATAGTTTTATCGTATAATAATTATGTGTGCTTAATTCCTAATATGCACCATATAAATAAACAAAATCAAATTCAAAATTTGAAAATATAATCAAAACAAATTGAACAGATATTTCGAATCTTCTAAACCTAAATATACTTAAGTTTACTTAGTATTTGAGGATTCTAAGGACCTATTCCTATAAATTATAGGTGCATGATTTAATTCATATTCTAATAATAATAATAATAGTCTTACCACCAGCTCAGTAGTGGAAATATATTATCCAGTACTAATGTACCGCTGTCCAGAGGACGCCCAAATGTACTAATAGTACATTCTTTACTTGGAGGCTATTTCCGTGTCTCTATGAGATGAGGGGATGTTGATGATAGTGAGTATAAGGGTGATAGTGAGTATGAGGGTGATAGTGAGTATGAGGGTGATAGTGAGTATGAGGGTGATAGTGAGTATGAGGGTGATAGTGAGTATGAGGGTGATAGTGAGTATGAGGGTGATAGTGAGTATGAGGGTTTTGAATCTGTGGAAACACTTAAGCCTAACTCAAGCCTAAATAACCAAACCCCGGTGAACATTTGGGGTTATTCCTCTTTCGGGAAAAATACAAAAGGTAGCAGCTGGGAATCAAACCCGAAACCCCTAAGCTCGTAGCTATGTGCACTGACCATTACGCCACGGGGCCGATTTCCAATTAATATTATAATTGGTCATATTATTGAATTAATATTATTTAGAGACTTTGATGCATGTGTAGAACGTGAGCCTCGACGAATGGGAATTGAGCTGTGTTTTATTTTCGAGTTATACAAAATATTGAAAGTCGTCAGAAATAATATTCTAAAATTAATTATTTTGGATTCAAATATAAATATTTCAAATGATTTTGTTTGGAAGGCCAATTTATATTAAATTTAAGCCACAATTAATGTATTTACATATAGCAAAAGTTATTCGTTGCATTTTTTTTTAACAAGCACAGCAATTTACTTTAGAATAAGCAACTTGGCGACGGAGGTATGAAAAAAAAGTTTTAATTGGCTAATGAATTATTTCTAAAAAAATATTTGGTTTAGAATGTAAAAAAAATAATCAAATAATTATTACTTAATAATTCAATGTAATTACATGAATTTATTTTTCGACATTTAAGCTAGCAAATTAATTTTCGTCTTGTTTGTATAGTCCTAAAATGTAATCGTCTCAAAATAATAATATTTTTCCTCCATAATTTTAAGCCCCTCAACCCCCAACCCTCATCCTAGCCCTCCTTACAGGAACCCCGATGGTCCCATCATAACGCGCATAGCTACCGGGGGTCCCCCATTGCCAAAACATTTAGAAACACTGGTATAGTGGTTGTTAAGCCTGACACCGCTAAATGTAGTCAGAGAATAAAACACATTTTTAACAATAATTTGACATAAGTCAATACAATTGTAGTTTGTCTAACAATAATCAATAACTAATGTGTACTATAAATACGTTATTTGCATTAATAATATGATATAAGCCTGACAAACTAAGCATGACACCAACTAAATTTGACAAATAAAAGATAAGATTAGTTTTATCAACGAATTTGGGTGACCTGGTGGTCTAGGGGTAAGGTGTCAGACTTCTGTGCTGGTGGCCGGGGTTCAATCCTCGGTCGCGGCAAGGATTTATCTGAATACCAAACCATTCCTTCACCTCTGACAAGACATCTTGTGAATGTGAGCAATGCCAGGCCTCCACCGTGGTTCGGATTCCACGTTAAACTGTAGGTCCTTCATTTCATCTCACAATCACCCTACCATTACACATTAGCGTAAGTGCGTATAACCCGAACGGGTAGTAAGATGC
>CABFVX010001706.1:67659-78599 GCA_902151425.1 Timema shepardi | reverse complement strand
TATATACCTTAACTCACGTTCCTTTCGATCACACCTCAAATGGTGGCTGTACCGTCAGAAAAACCTATTGAATGTTGGTGAGACAAACGCCAGTATAAGACAGCCCTCACAATCGTGGTGCTAAATCTAAAGATCGTGTTATTAAATTAGGTCAGTAGTTACATTTAACAGACTCATCAGTCTTGCTTAAGAAACTACTTACTCATTTTTATGTAGAAACATTATTTTTGAATCACTATTCAGAAACTGAGCAAAATCTTAGAAAACCACTCCACTACATATACACTTATGAATTGAACGTATTTATGTATATGCACACTTTATACAATCTTAAAATCTTTAAAGAAATAATTCATGATCTCATTTCGGATCTATTACAGCTAATATAATTAACATAGCTAAGTTCCACACTAAACTATGTTGTAATTCTCTTAAAATATGAATGTGTACATTTATAAACGTTACCAAAATTCCGAAAAATCATTCGTACAGTTTTTGGTTGAAATGTTGTGGTTTTAATTAATTTGTTAGCAGTAGCTTGTGGGTCACGCCAAAAGAGACCATCTTACAGGTACTTAACGCCCCTAAGTGACCAGCGACAAACGCCAACTTATGGAAACCAAACCAGCCGGCGATAGAACCGGAGACCCTCCAAAGTGCGCCACACGTGGACGAGAGTAGGCCACTGTACCATCTCGCGTGGTGTGTCTACTCCACTACAGTACCGTGCTTAGACCGGAATGTAGGTTAATGTCCCACAAACTCGCCCCCCTCCCCTTCTTGTTCTACTGTGGACGGGTGTTGGTGGTGGGGGGAGGAGGACCAGCCACCCCTGCTCCTCCGGCCAGCGAACCACGGTCCCCTGACTCAGTTGGTTCTCCGGCACGTCTCTCAACGGGGTCTTCATTCCGCTGTCTCATAAACGTCGCAACACCTTTCGGAAGTAAACCGTACTTTTTTTTAACGGGTGTTTCTGACCGAAGTTTTTTTTTGGTGACATTATTAATTTTTTGAAACAAAAAACTACAACACTTTTCGATAAGATAACTCTCCCGTTAAATTTTTGACCCTTGCAATAGAACAATGGTTTGTTATGTGAAGACTACTAATGGCTATTTAATTGCGTCAAGATTGTTTGTTTGGATATTTTGAGTGAGTGCTACTCCATGGATTGTCTTCAAGAATTGTGTCCCGGTGTTAAATCTGAATGTTTCCGAAGAAATACCGCATCGACATTACCCGTTTGGATTACCGCTGTGAATAATAGGTGAACACCTGCACTGGCACCCTATCTGGAGGATACCAGACCGGACTGCTATCTGACGCTAACGGGACAATACAGTTACTGATAAACGCGGCGGTTAAACTTCTGATTACTGTTTTAGAAGCCTTCGTATGAGTGTTTTTTGTTAATTAATTATTTGACTCGCTTGTGGTATTTTATAATACATCCAGGATTGTGTGTATTCCAAATATACAAATAGATACAGTGTGACGTTTAACAGTGAATATTTTAATACAACTTTTTTTGGAATAGAATGTCTCGATAAAAAAAGAGAGATAGAATCATTTTTATTGTTTTATAAAGTGAATTTCCTTGTGTCAACAGATTTATGATATTTATTGAGGTGAATTTATACTTTTCTTACGGACCATATATTTATAAAAGGAAAATAAAGGTGGTTGTTAATGGTTTCATTGAAAAAAAAAATAAACCTTGATATGTTCTGTTGTTTACCTACTATTTACGATCGTGTGAAGTGACAGAGATGGTTTACTCGGTGAAGGTCAACTAACAGTGGTCGGGAAGTGGGGGTGTACCATCAGTGACTAACCCTGTGTTTTGGATTACGACGCCGACGACTCTGTACAGCGTCACCTGGGGGCGTCGTGAAGGATTAAAACAACACTGTGCCACAAGACATCAGCGAACATCTGCCCTAGCACGACGAGTACCGTGAGTTATAACAAACTACGACCAATCACAGCAAAGATAAATGTTACAAAAGAAACAAACACCTCCACCATGTTCAAACCTTCATCACGATCTATTTATCACAGCGTCAGTATCCCTAATCAGTTCCCCGGGAACCTCCTGTTAGGCATTATTACTGTTCCATTTTCTTTCTCATGCCACGACAGTCAGGCTGTAGGCTAGGGCTTGAGATCCAGCATGGGAAAGATGTCGCTAAGCGATCCTGCTACCTACAATCGTCTGCAGTGGCGGCCAGGTAAAACATTGTAAGGTGTCATCTCAACGATTAATGTGTGCTTTACATGTCCGACCTCAGGAAAAAGGTCCTTCTAAGTCTGATTTGTACACGTACTTAAAATAAATACCTAGCGCCCCCTTACCCCTTACCCAAATACATAGCTTGTTATAAAATGAGATACTTTATACAGCGATATTATTTTATTATGCTTACTACACGCAAGTTGACATATTATATATATGACAGATTTACATATATATATATATGTATATATATATATATATATATATATATATAGAGAGAGAGAGGGGGGGGGGGAAGCAATAAATCTATCTTAGTTATTTATTCAAAATGTTTTATTATTAATTTTTGAGAGCATAAACTTACATTTTTATAGTTCCTTTAATAGTGATAAATTGTTTGTATCTTTTTTTTTATTAAATAAACTAGTTTGAAGATGTTTTAAGTTCAAGAATATAACTAGGAAAGCCTTACAAATTTAACTAATCCCTAAAATTTTTAGTGGATGTCCCATTTCTACGAATTGAAATGAGATCAAGCATATTTATTTGAGTAATTTTGATTCTATTGAAGTATATAAAATATATATCTATCCAGTTTTATAGTCTAATAATAACCTATTTGATGACATATAAATAGTTATGAGAAACTAAACGCAATTTCAATAGTTAAAATAATTTTTAATTGGTGGCATATTTTAAAAATGTTAAATACTTTTTTGCAATAGTTTTATTAAAAGTTTAATGCCATAAGGTAAATTTAAGGACATATTACTTATAAAATTATAAAGATGCACCTAGCAGTAGGCCCTAACAAATTTGATGAGTTATTTGTTACTTTAAAATTAAAGCACCGCACTTGTAAGATAATTGTGATCAAACCATTTTTATAAACAAGTCCTGGCATTATAAGACGTTTTGTTGGGATTTCCGTCAAAGCCAATGCACTTTTAATTATGTAATTTTATTTTTATGGGAGAGGGGGGGAGGGTAAGATAAATAAAACCACCACACAGTAAAAATAATGTTATATTACGAATTTAATTTTATAGTAAGGTGTTATCAAAGTTTGTCATCGTTTAAAAAGTTCGTATTTTCCCAACAGTTTAAATAGTTTATGCCACAGTCTAAGAATAATATTTCAATCAAATATCTTTTTCTTGAGTTTTTAGCGATATATTTTTTTTTAATTCAACCTCAATGGACATGTAAAGCACACCATTCAAAGATTTTTTTTTAAAAAAAGGTCGAGCTTGAGCTGTTCTATCGTTTCCAATCAAACACAAAGTGGTCTGGGTTTCCTTGGCACACACACACAAACACACACACAACACTCTCGTGGGTTAGTCTTTGGACTTCAGAAACATACGAGCTTTTTCATGTAAATGACTTCAGGTTCGGGAAATTCATTCTTCGTATTCTAGCTCTATATAGCTGTTATCACTTCTTAATCACCAATTACTTTACAGGACAGAACCAAATATGATTAGTTACATTGCGCCTAAAATGTATACAAATCTGTAAAAAAAGACCTCTACTCACTCATTCTTACTTTTGGTTGGATGTAATCAAATATTTTGTTTTTCCTTATACTGGGCTTAGATAAACAAAATCTTTAGTTTTCTTAGTCTTCCTAAAAACAGGGAAAGAGAGTGTATTTTTTATAATCCTCAACCCTTCCTTCAGTACATTAAATGTAATCATTCTTGAAGTAGTCCTTTTCAACTAGCACATACACGTTCCATTTTACTTTGTTTTCTCTTTATTTAACATCGGTGACAGAATCATTATTCACTATGTCTGTCAATCACTGCTCTCACTCCATCTGGTTTTCATATAGAAGTCTTTACATTTCTTTATTAACATTTCACTGTCTTCCAATGTGTACAGTTCAATTTTCAGAGAAAGGGCCTTATCTAACTGCTATAAGAATTATTAGATATAATTTCACGTCTTAATTAATTGGCTGACGTCAAGTCATGTGATCTTGCACTGTTACACTTGATAAATATGATCAATATCCATTTATAGCCAAAGTTATAGTAATTTAGTAAAAACTTATCAGTTTTGGCAAGCAAAAATGTACTTGTATTTTCTAAAATGCGCTTACTTTGAAAATTGGACTATGGCTGCTTTCATTGTCAAGCATCCTGTACTGTAAATATTATCAATTTAGTTTTAGGAACTTTTATATCGCACACTCTTATTTATCATACAAACATATGTAAGGGGCTATTACAAAATTGTTTAGCTTTATAAAATACTAAATACGAATTGACATATAATTTTTAATCAAGTTTACTACGAAATCTAATCTCTTGAATATTAATAAATAGCAAAAGTGCTAAGCGTTGCTCGGGGTAACCAAGCAACGCTTTGTTTCAAACAAACATAAAAAAAACTCTTCTTTTTATGCATTCAAAAACAGTTTTTAATGAATTTAAAAAAAATCAAATCTAACTTTTAAAATTCTATCTTCCAGGTGCACATGTTCTTGCACAGTGCTACTAATTTTTAAATTTTAGACCTCTGGTTGAAGTGGATATAGTGCGAATCTCATGGCAGGCAGAAATACGGATACACAAACCAACTCTTCATTTTATTAATATAGCTAGATTAATATCGTCATTAAATATTTATTTAGTTTACTAGCTACTAAATGTAATCAGTATTAACTTTGAATATCATTCATTGTCATTATAGTTAATTTGAAAAAATATTTTTTTAAATTTAGGAATTTGTTGCTTTTGGGTGGGCCTGTTACTTTGATGAAGACTATTTAAGTTTAATTTGTTCTTGAGTGCCTTAAAACGGTTTAGTGCGTTTCCGAATAAAATAAAACTGACTATTCAGTTGTAAATGAATTAAGATTTTCAAGAACTCTTTGAAAAATATACAACCCAGTGCTTTAATTTTTTTAATAAATATATTTTGGAAAATATAACATTTGCGGATCGTGATAACTGGGTATGTCGAATTCCGCCACAACACTACTTTTATAGGGGCCAGGAGGGGTCTATGATTAACCCCCTACCCCTGAAGTTGAATCTAAGTCCACGGGAACAGAAGAAGCTTCGCTTACAAAATCAAAATAGAGCAAACTTCATACACGTATGAAAGGTTAGGTTACGTAAGGTTGGGTAGGAGCCATAATTATAATGTAGAAATTATGGAAAGTCAGAAAGACAATTTTCTATCATAACTATTTTAAACCCTATTTTCAGAATTTATGTTCCTATCAAGGGCCTAATATTCATCAATGAATGTGGACGTCTTATGTAATCCCTACCTTGAGTTGTCATGGAGGAAATCTACACCCTTCCCCTAGTGGATGAATTAGATCGTGCCCATAATAACTTCCATAAATTTGTTGAGAAATATTTGAGTCGGCTGTACATGTAATTTATTTTTAGATTGCTAAATTCTATTTTTTTTAATGTTTTATAAGAGGTTTAGTCACCTGAACTTTATGCAAGGTATCTTATAAGACACATCGCTTTGCTAGCTGGGCTGGCTAGTATCCAATGTATAAGCCACTAATGGCTCGGTAATTCTCTCTCGTGAGCTACCTCATAGCCTACTCTGCAGAACATTTACCAGCTATGAAAACATTACTCGAGTCTAGGAACAATAGTTAGTATCTTACAAAACCTATTAAGACAATGTTAATATATTTACAAGTGAAATAATGTGAAAAGTGTATGTCACTTTTGATCGAGTATCAATACATATAATATAAAGTAATTATTATAATAAAATATTATCAATGTTATCTGAAAAAGTAATACTCCCACTCCTCTTCTTAAACACACACGCACACCGCGTCTTACAAACCGTTCGGGTTATAAACTTAAATACTAATTTCCCTACTGGTTTTAGGGATTAGGAAGGTTATATTTAAAGGTGGGTGACCTGGCGGTCTAGGGGTAAGGTGTCAGACTTCTGTGCTGGCGGCCGGGGTTCAATCCTCGGTCCCGGCACAGATTTATCTGATTACCAAACCCTTCCTTCACCTCTGACAAGACATCTTGTGAATGTGGGGAATGCCAGGCCTCCACCGTGGTTCGGATTCCACGTTAAACTGTAGGTCCTCCATTTCATCTCACAATCACCCTACCATTACACATTAGCGTAAGTGCGTACAACCCGAACGGGTAGTAAGACGCGGTGCTAATAATAATAATATATTTAAAGTATGGGTACCTTCATTTTCTTGGAGGGAGATTGGAAAGCCATTTTGGAAAAACCACCCTCAGTACACCCTACTTAGATTCGAACCTTGATCTCCACGCAAATACCTATACATTTTAGACCACGTTCAAATGGGGCGGATTCGTCCGCGCGGAAATGGTTCAGAGGTCGCGGAATTCGTGTGGTTTCGGTAAAGCGCCCGACTGGAAGATAAGTTCAAATATGAAGGCCGAAGAAGCAGCCGCGTGTGTATGTATGGCTTCTCTCCAAACAATTAAAGACTCGAAGAAAGAGACAGTATTGGGTGCATCCAATATTAAAGGACAGACTCACGCATGGTCACTTTGTTAGCCTGTATCACAAATTGGGAGAATTAGAACCCAAGTTATTCAACTATTTCAGAATGCCGATAAAATCATTTGAAGATTTAATTATATTGTTGGAATAATTTTCCCAATCCATGTCCCATTTGGCAGGCCTTTTCTAAACCTCGTCAACAAAAAGCTATGTATCGAAACGCTCCATAATTCACTCCTCTGTCTACGTTCAAACGACTCCGAATCCGCGCGTCAACCGGATACCCTCATTGCAATTCATAGAACTCGAGCTTCGCTGGAAACGAACAAGATCTTGTTTTGGGCGGCTGGTCAGCGGAGACCGTGCGGACTATTGCACCGCCCCGATTAGTGTGAACCAATATAAGGAGCTCAATACAACTCGATACCACGCGGTTCCATTCTCGCGGATGGATCCTTTACGTCTGAACCAGGGCATAGTGTAAATATGCGAACTGTTGGTAACAAGCAATGTAAAAAGGAAAATATCCTGTTGTGTTAAAATGTACTAATGAAATAAAACAAACAGTTCCCACGTTATTATAGGCATTGGAGCGCGATGCACTGCTTTGGATGACCCAGTAAGCGCCGAAGTGAGACCGCGGGGCATATTAACTTAACCTACAACAGGCGTCAATCAACCGCGTGACGCGGAGACACGAGTGTGTTGTTTCTGCGCTACTTACTCGTGTGGGACTTGAGGCAGAGAATGTGTGCAGAATATAATTATCACCATCTCAACTCTTATAAACCATCATTTTTATAGGAAGCACACTTTTAGCTACCAACAACCATTGAAAGTCACTCAAAGTTGGCAATCTAAAAATACGTCTATTTGAATATTTTAAATTAAAAAGTGTATCTAAAACTTGGCAAAAGTTCCCAATAATATTTATTTATGGATTACTGCCTAATTTACCTTTAAATTATTAACTAGGCAGACTAAGAGTCTAAATAAAATCATTTTAATATTTTCTCCTGCCATTGTGGCAATAGATAAATAAAATAAATACATTACGCCTATAAATTATGTTTGTAATAAACATTAATGTTTTAGAGTACAAAAATTAATATTAAGTAACAAATGCATTAATAATATTTTAATTGATAGAATTACTGTACGGAATTTTTGAGAAAAAAATTGAGTTCAGGGAAACTGCTTTTCACAACTAGTCTCGAAAATACTTTAATTTTTTTTAAAAATGCTTATAACCTTTGTTTATAAATAGTTTATTCTTGATAAATATAGATAACTCATTACCGTAAAGTTAACATGAAATGAGATAGTGATTAAAATTCTCATTTCTGCGCCATCTTGGATGGCACCTAACGCAGACCTCGTAGAAGAAAAACATAAGCCTAGTATGTTCGTTACATACCTAAAACTAGGTGATTAAAACACCTTTCAGATTTCCAATTTAGGGTTTTTTTTACGCCCTGGTGCTTGGCCTGAAACTCAATTTTTGAGTTTTCAAATAATGGACTTGAAATGAAGAATCAGACTGTAGGCATGTGTTTGTTTGAAGCATAGCACTAGTACACCCCATTTCGTATCTATGTTTTAGTATTACTATTTTAAGTTAGGGTATTTAGCATACATTTCCATAACCGATTGATTTATATCAGCACACGACAAAAAATAACTTAATTCTAAAACCATACCCAATTCGCTATTAGTTAATTCATCATTGTGTCCCAGTTTCATCCATGTTACAATTTTTGACCATATTGGGAATTAAACCAGGGACCCTTTTCTCATTATCTGAGCGATAGCACATTTAAAATCAGTGGTTAGTTCTTTATGTATATATCTTTTGATTATCATCACAAAATCTTCAACGTATTTTTTAAACTAAATTATATCGGGATGTGGACCTAGTTTTAATTATTTTTATCTAGTAGCTTATCTAGCTATGGGTATTATTCTTTTTTTAATATTAAAGTTTTTAGAATAGGATTTTTTTAAACCTTCTTAGTATTGAAAACATTTCCGACCAATTATCGTAATTTTATTTTTCATAGTATATGAGAGATTTGACCCCCAAAGCTCTATTTTCTTAAAGCCAATTTGTTTGATAGGAGGGCATGTTCTAAATTTTAGCTGGTCCAATTTTGAATGTAAAAAAAAATTGTTGGTAGCACTGGTGTTAAAGAGCTCCTTTGTATGATAGCTGACTAATTATGTGAGACTCGAAATTCATTACTGCCAGAATGTAAGCTCACCGTTCAACCCTATTATAAGACATCTCCATCCGATCCCTAATCTGCCCCTTTTATATTATATTAATTACAATATTGAAAAGGAAACTTTTTACTCCACGCTCCAGATTAAAATGGGAGGGGTGTTTTATATCAACTATCTATAAAAATGTTCAAGATGCAAGCTTAGATATTAATTTTTTTCTAATAAGTTGAAAAATGACATGTCAACACGGAAATAAAATCCGGGTTCGATCTATTCCCTTGTCCAGGTTTCCCTTTTCAATTTATTCGAATATGATTCAGTTACGGTTCATTTACATGATTATATTCATTCATTCCCCAAGTTTTACCTTTCACAAGTACTGCATTGTATAGCGTTGCTTTCTTACATTTTTAAATATTTCAAGTTTTCAGGGTAAGAAATCTTTACTTCCTGGTTGTGTTTTAAGCGATATTATCAGAGCCTCCAAAGTTACCTCCTTCGGTGCATACAATGTTGAAGGTGCAGTCTATTTTAGAGTTAAATTCATTAATAAGGAGATTATACACGCTCTAGTTGTAAGCACTAATCAAATTTTAACTGCAAATTGTACTTAAACGTAAATGATCGGTGTAGGATACACTCGCATTTCGAAAATTTTCAACTTGATCTGTAGGTTTGAATTCTATAGGGAGGTGAGGGGGAAGGGTGGCTACCGCCCATTGGGTGTATTTGTCTCTGTCATCTGAACTATCTAAGATACTAGTGTAAATACAGTAAGCTACTGGAACTATCGGCTTAAAGTACTTTTTATTAGAAAATTGTATGGGTTGGGTCGTTTTTGAATTTGACCCCCAAATTCTTGTAATTGCTCACGTTCTCCTCTTCTTACTAACCGTTCGATTTTTACATATTGTTTTTACAATAATGATACAAAGATGAAAAAGGTAAAATTTAGAGGGAGCCTTACCGCATTTGATTGAGGAGAGGACACACAAAATTTTTGGAAAATCAACCAAGTACACCCGAACGGCATTCTAATCTTGACCTCCAAGTCACCAGACTCCCCCAAAAAAAGGTGCAGCGGGAGCTTTTTTCAGCAAAACCAATGGTGAGGATTTTTTTTTAAATAGTTCATTTGTTGAGGAATTCTAGATAATTTTTTATAATCATCGCCTTTGATCTCAAAACTAAGACATTTTGTATGAAATTCCCTTGAAAATTAGCAAATTACGCCTTTTAATTAACATTTTAGAGCTATAAAACTAAGAATTTAATATTTGTTTTTTCCATAGGGACATGTTGTTATCTTTTGCCTTTATATTGGCGTGAATCATATTTTGAAATAACAAATTATTTCTTAAATATCGAATGTATTGTTCTTCTCTCGCAACGCGTCCAAGCGTTTCTTTAGTTATCTCGGTTATGGCAATTTTTTAGGCCCCTATATCATATATTTGTCTATAGAAATGATGCAAATGGCAAATATATCTCAATGTCAATAGAGTGAGTTTGTTTGGTTATTAGGGTTGAATATTTTGGATTAATATTTGCAAAATAATTATCCATGGTGTAATTTTTTAAAGCGTAATTTATCATGTACTTTGCAGTATATATGATTTCAATTGATTAGTTTTGATAGCTGTGAAACGTTATTTTGAAAATAAGATATATTTTTATTCAAAGAAGATGATAAAGAAACCATCCACCTTTTTATTGTTATTCAACATATCAACTTGATAGGAGTTAAGACTTCAGGTTGGTTATCGATATTGGACCATCATCCTGACAGTTAAATGTTGAAATTTCCTGCAGAAGGGTCATCAGTCATAACCATTTTCTATTGAAATATTTCAGGTCTAAATCTTAAAAGTACGTGCGATTAGAAGTTTCTAGTGATCACGTGGGCTTAGGAGTCAGGATCATCTTGTCTGGTTTCTCGGTGACTGGAAGATTGAGGTCTTAATCCCAGCCGAAAGCACTTGTAAACACCCCCCCC
>CABFVX010001706.1:49581-67620 GCA_902151425.1 Timema shepardi | reverse complement strand
CCCCCCCCCCCCCCTAAATAAGGGATCAGCAACAGGTTGATCTAGCGACAATTTTAGGTCGATCTGTAAGAAAATTATATTGTCATTAAATGTCGATCGTTGAGTATCTAAACTTGTAAATAATTACATCACCATTAAAAGTTGGTCTTTGAGTATTTAAACAGGCAAATATATCAAGTACTTCCAAATAATATTTGAGTTAGACTAAAATTACATTTGTCAATCATAATCGGTAATTTTATAAGGGATCTAAGTGGTTCTATACGAAAATGTACATTTTATGAATGATATATTTTCTTCTATAGAGGTGGGGACATAAATATTTGAACAAATTGTTATTTATTTAGCACCGCGTCTTGCTACCTGTTAGGTTTTCATACCTATATACTAATGACGCTAATGGTTTTAGTAAATAAGAAGATTATATTTAGATAAAATATACCCGCTTTTTCATGGAGGTAGAGTAAAAAATATTTTTTTGTGAAAACCATCATCAGTACACCTGCCTGAGATTCGAACTTTAACCTCCCAGTCATTCGGCAGTCAAATCTACTGAAAAAGAAGCGCTTAGATCATGCGGCCACCGAAGCAGGTAGGAAATACCTGAGTATAAATTTAGGTTATTATAGTCAGTTGTGATAAAATGAACTTTTTTTAAATATAATACAAAAAAATAATACTGTGCCAATAACCATTTTATAGAATTTTATATTAAGTTAGGGCTATGCTGAAATTATTAGTTTTTTAAAAATAATTGGGAACAAATCTATTTTAATATAAGTTTAAAAAGCTCGTAACAATTCCAAGGAGTTGAAATATTCAATGTAAATAATGTTTTCCGTAACAACATTGCACGCACGCCTAGTGTTGTAGATGTTAACAATGACACTTGCTGCTCCCGTGAGTAATCGAACCCAGACCCACTAGAGAACTGTTACTGTACTAAAAGCAGATGTACCTGATAAATCCTTCACCCTGAATGTTGGATGTAGGTCACTCCCAACCGGCGATACCTTCAGTTCCGTCTACGCCTTCCTTACCCAACTGTTGTCTTGTCAAGTGTTCCACTTATCCCCCTCTCTTCCTTCCTCTTCCCTTCTTCCCACACCCCTCCCCCCTCCCAGCCAGGATCCTCCAGTGGACAACTCCACCTGATGAGCTAGATGTGTGTAATGAAGATACAAGGTCCTCTGAGCTAGATGTGTGTAATGAAGATACAAGGTCCTCTGAGCTAGATGTGTGTAATGAAGATACAAGGTCCTCTGAGCTAGATGTGTGTAATGAAGATACAAGGTCCTCTGAGCTAGATGTGTGTAATGAAGATACAAGGTCCTCTGAGCTAGATGTGTGTAATGAAGATACAAGGTCCTCTGAGCTAGATGTGTGTAATGAAGATACAAGGTCCTCTGAGCTAGATGTGTGTAATGAAGATACAAGGTCCTCTGAGCTAGATGTGTGTAATGAAGATACAAGGTCCTCTGAGCTAGATGTGTGTAATGAAGATACAAGGTCCTCTGAGCTAGATGTGTGTAATGAAGATACAAGGTCCTCTGAGCTAGATGTGTGTAATGAAGATACAAGGTCCTCTGAGCTAGATGTGTGTAATGAAGATACAAGGTCCTCTGAGCTAGATGTGTGTAATGAAGATACAAGGTCCTCTGAGCTAGATGTGTGTAATGAAGATACAAGGTCCTCTGAGCTAGATGTGTGTAATGAAGATACAAGGTCCTCTGAGCTAGATGTGTGTAATGAAGATACAAGGTCCTCTGAGCTAGATGTGTGTAATGAAGATACAAGGTCCTCTGAGCTAGATGTGTGTAATGAAGATACAAGGTCCTCTGAGCTAGATGTGTGTAATGAAGATACAAGGTCCTCTGAGCTAGATGTGTGTAATGAAGATACAAGGTCCTCTGAGCTAGATGTGTGTAATGAAGATACAAGGTCCTCTGAGCTAGATGTGTGTAATGAAGATACAAGGTCCTCTGAGCTAGATGTGTGTAATGAAGATACAAGGTCCTCTGAGCTAGATGTGTGTAATGAAGATACAAGGTCCTCTGAGCTAGATGTGTGTAATGAAGATACAAGGTCCTCTGAGCTAGATGTGTGTAATGAAGATACAAGGTCCTCTGAGCTAGATGTGTGTAATGAAGATACAAGGTCCTCTGAGCTAGATGTGTGTAATGAAGATACAAGGTCCTCTGAGCTAGATGTGTGTAATGAAGATACAAGGTCCTCTGAGCTAGATGTGTGTAATGAAGATACAAGGTCCTCTGAGCTAGATGTGTGTAATGAAGATACAAGGTCCTCTGAGCTAGATGTGTGTAATGAAGATACAAGGTCCTCTGAGCTAGATGTGTGTAATGAAGATACAAGGTCCTCTGAGCTAGATGTGTGTAATGAAGATACAAGGTCCTTTGAGCTAGATGTGTGTAATGAAGATATAAGGTCCTTTGAGCTAGATGTGTGAAATGAAGATACAAGTTCCTCTGAGCTAGATGTTTGTAATGAAGATACAAGTTCCTCTGAGCTAGATGTGTGTGATGAAGATACATGGTCCTCTGAGCTAGATGTGTGTGATGAAGATACATGGTCCTCTGAGCTAGATGTGTGTAATGAAGATACAAGGTCCCCTGAGCTAGATGTGTGTAATGAAGATACAAGGTCCTCTGAGCTAGATGTGTGTAATGAAGATACAAGGTCCTCTGAGCTAGATGTGTGTAATGAAGATACAAGGTCCTCTGAGCTAGATGTGTGTAATGAAGATACAAGGTCCCCTGAGCTAGATGTGTGTAATGAAGATACAAGGTCCTTTGAGCTAGATGTGTGTAATGAAGATATAAGGTCCTTTGATCTAGATGTGTGTGATGAAGATACAAGGTCCCCTGAGCTAGATGTGTGTAATGAAGATACAAGGTCCTCTGAGCTAGATGTGTGTAATGAAGATATAAGGTCCTCTGAGCTAGATGTGTGTAATGAAGATATAAGTTCCTCTGTCGGGAATAGTTCAAAGTGATTCAGTTATCTGCAATAATCACTTCCTTTGTGTAGTTCTGTAGCTCAGCCGTTCGTGCCCTACAGTTTGTAGTTCAGCCGTTCGTGCCCTACAGTTTGTAGTTTAGTCGTTCACCTGTTCGCCGAATGGTCTAAAGCTTCACTCTCCTGTTAGTCTGGCATGCTGATGACAGGGAGATCAGGGTTCAAATCTCGGTCGGGTGTTCTGATAGTGGTTTTCGCTACATGAATGGCACTCTCCTTTCACGCAAATGCGGGTATACTTCCTCTAAATTAAAACTTCTTCGTCCTTAACTCATTAGTGTAATTATTACATATACTAATAACCTGAATGGGTAGTAAGACGCGGGGCTAAAAAAAATATATATATATTTGTTCTTGAACTACATACGGTATTTAATTTTGGATCCATTACACTCTTGCTAGCGCAGTGCAGCGGGGATGTATGGAACTGCACAAAGGCCAGTGTTGTATGCAGTTTTGATAGCAATTTTATTTTTTATTTTTGCCAAAATAAAATAAAATATTTCTCCAGTAGAAACGTAGAGTTTAATTTTCCACACATGGTGATACCAACATTTCTTGAATATCTGTATAACAGCATTAGATGAGAAACGTTTTAAATGAAGAAAAAACTTAATTCATTTCCAGGACACCCTTGACAGATATTCAACCATTGTTAGTATCACCGTGTGAGGGAAACTAAACTCTGTGTTAAAACTGGACCCATATTTGATTTATTTTGACCAAAACAATGTGTCGCTATAAAAACTATTTGAAAAAACTACCCTTAACTCGCGTTTCCTAAACTCCCACCTTAAATGAGACACAATTATCTGCTACATGGATTAAAATTAAGGAATAATACATACATTTAGATTCAGATAGAAATAATTATTTTTGATAATTGCGTCAAATCACATTAAATGTAGAGGTCAATAATTTAATATATTCTCTCAATAGTATAACTATAAAATATTATTAATAATATACTATATATATTACTAATAGTATAACATAAGAATATAACCCAAACGAGTAGTAGGACGCGGTGCTAAAAAAAGAGAGAGTAGAGTTTGAAAGTGTAGCCGCATTTACCGGTAACTAAGATTTGAGGAATAGTTCAGGGGCGAATAAAGCCACATTAGAGCATCCGGCTAAAACCCCCATCTTTCCTTCATCTGCAAACAGTGCCCACCGGGGCTGGTCTACAAATAACTTTTATTTATTCGATTCGAGCAAACTTGATACACTTGCAATTGGTTTTTCTTAGCGTACAGAATATATCGGTAGCCGTGTATGTTGACTTTTAGCCGCTGCGTTGAAACAGAATGCTACCCAGGGAGGTTGTCCACACGTCGTATGTTTATAATCTAACGACTCCTTGGAGTTACGGATAGGCTTTTATCCTAGAGTTTGTGGTCACAGAAATAATTTAAGTGGGGCTTACAGTCACAAAAATAATTGTTGTGGGGTTTGCGGCCACATAAATGATTTAAGGGGGGTTTGCGGTGACAGAACTCATTGCATTAGGGCTTGTGGTCATACAAAAAAAAGTAGTGGGGTTTGCGGACATATAAATTATTTAAGTGGGGTTTGCGGTGACATAAATCATTGCATTTGGGTTTGTGGTCATACAAAAAAAAGTAGTGGGGTTTGCAGCCATATATATGATTTAAGTGGGGTTTGCGGTGACAGAAATAATTGCATTAGGGCTTGTGGTCATACACAAAAACAAGTAGTGGGGTTTGCAGCCATATATATGATTTAAGTGGGGTTTGCGGTGACAGAAATCATTGCATTAGGGCTTGTGGTCACACAAAAAATTAGTGGGGTTTGCAGCCATATATATGATTTAAGTGGGGTTTGCGGTGACAGAAATCATTGCATTAGGGCTTGTGGTCATAAAAAAAAGTAGTGGGGTTTGCGGACATATAAATTATTTAAGTGGGGTTTGCGGCCACATAAATGATTTAAGTGGGGTTTGCGGTGACAGAACTCATTGCATTAGGGCTTGTGGTCATACAAAAAAAAGTAGTGGGGTTTGCGGACATATAAATTATTTAAGTGGGGTTTGCGGTGACAGAAATCATTGCATTGGGGCTTGTGGTCATACAAAAAAAAGTAGTAGGGTTTGCGGACATATAAATTATTTAAGTGGGGTTTGCGGTGACAGAAATCATTGAAGTAGGGCTTGTGGTCACAAAAAAAATTAGTGGGGTTTGCGACCATAAAAATGATTCAAGTGGGGTTTGCGGACATATAAATGATTCAAGTGGGGTTTGCGGACATATAAATGACTTAAGTGGAGTTTGTGGCCACACAAATTACTGCAGTGGGATTTGCGGTCGCATTAATAATATTGTAACGGCTACATCTAGAACAGAAACAACATCCAACCTTCGGCCGTCAATTCACTACTGTGAAAGGGAAAACTCGTATTTCCTCGATTATAAATTTTTGGTCATTCCAGGAATCAAACCTGTAACCCTTATCTCAACAGCCAGACATGTTACCGACTGAGATATGGTGTCGCATTGTCGATGAAGTCAGTCAAGTAAGTTCTACACACAACCTACACTAATATGGCTTAGATAAATGATTTTATCTCTAAGCTATATGTAGTGACTCTATCTTAAAATATCGGTAGGTACAAAAGAGATAGTGCAACCTTTAATCAAATTGTGTGTGGGTGCAGTGTACCCATGTACCCCTCTGTTTTTACATCACTGGACAACTTAACTGACACGCATGACAGGACTCCGCGAGATATTGTGTGTTTGTGTGTACGTATTTGGGACTTAGAGAGAGAGAGGGAAGTATGCCACGTTTTGTAGCAATCCCCTTTATCGGCACCCCAACATGAACCACTAAACACGGAAGATTGATCCATGTGTCGCAACTCTGATAACGCCTCTGTTGTTGTTTTTGTTGCCATTAGCAGTCTCTAGTACAAGTACTGGCTATCAACGACTCTCAAGAAACAGGATGAGGAGGTTGAACCTTTACACTTAACTAATGGGACAACTCTGAGAACGAGGCTCGTAGAAATTTAAGCCAACATCATCGTGTAAAAAATATATTTAGTGGACTCGGGAATCTATCCTCGTCCTCGCATGTTAAATGTAATGTGTGGTAATCACCCACCTTTGCCTGTCCAGTTTATTTATCATTTATTAGAGGTATTTAACGTGAACTTTTTGAACTGACTGAGTAGATCAGCACACGAAAATTTCTATGAGCGAGAACAATAGAACCTACCAATTGGGTCAGGAAAGACATTTTCACTCTTATTTTGTAGCGGATCTTCCTTTTACAAAATAAAGTACCATAGTAAAAAAAAAAGTTTTAAAATTCTTTCTCATTTAATTTTTGCCTGTCATCATACAATTATTGTGTTCCTATTTTACATCGCAATCAGAAAATGGGCAGATTATATTAAAACAAAGTTAAATATTTTGTTAAAATTTTTAAAAAAAGTAGGCATACTTAAAATAATCTACACTGTAATTCAGAATTATCCGGCCCGGAGCGCCGCCACTTTAGGCCAAATAATCGCGACTCTAGTATAGTTAGGAGTGCACACATTTTAATGATGCAAACTAAAAGGGTAGGTGCGGGAGCGAAAAAGTTTATAATATGTAATTTTAAATCAAGTTAATGAGGCGAATTGAACGCCATCTTGATTTTAGTCACATGGTGGAGATGAGTTAAACTGTGTAATGTAAGGTCTATATATACTTTTGTTTCCTAGGCCTGACAGCGCACCTAGACCGAAGGCACTCGTTGGGACGGAAGGGGGGGAAGGGGGGAGCCTTTCTTCTCTCTGTCCCCCTCCTCTAAAACACACACCACACACATATCATTACGCGCCTTAGCATGAATCAAGCAATATGACGAGTACTGCCAAGGAAGAGTTAATTGCTCATTTCTAACTACAAAGCCATGAACAATCTCATTGGTGTAGAGTTAGATCTTCACTGAGATAAACTTTTCCCAGACTTTTTAAAACGCTACTGAATATATGTTCACTAATACAAGAGAGTAGAAAGCTAATTTTACTAGGGAGGGGGGCCATCATATTCCAGAGGTGTCTGGGTGTCCCCCTCCCCCTCGAAAACTGTATTTATACGCTAGTCAGTGTGTTCTTATCTGTCACTTTATACAGGGTCTGGAAATTATTACAGCTCAAAGTAAATAAAGTTAACCTAGGTCAGTGTTCCTAATTATCTATTTACGTAGCTTTGTAAATACCCACTTCGGTGGCTGCATTATCTAAGGCGTCACTCTCACAATATTATGGACGGCCGATTATTGGGAGATCGTGGCAATCCCGGCCTTCTCAAGGTGTTTGAGTGTTAAGTGACGTACACAGACTCAGAGTAAACTTAGCAGATATTTAAAATGCAGCTTATTTATTAAATATATCAGAAAACGGGTAAATAGTACTCTGAAATTTCACAAATATTTTTCGATTTAAAGTACGACATAATTTCTCCTAATAGTATTTGATAGAGGTTATCTTTATTTGGCATCGAGTAAACTACTAAGGGCCACCTTGTTATTACAAACATTTCAATTGGCGACTTTTCCTGATGTATAGCTAAATAATTTTAATTCCATGCGCTCAACCTCGGTGGTCTTGGGGGTAAAGTGCTCACCTCAGAACCCGATGTTCATGGGTTCAAACCCAGTTGGGGTTGACGGGTTTTTCTCAAGCGATATAAATCCGTGGCCCATCTTCCTTCGGAGGTGAAGTAAAGCCGTCGCGTCGGTTCAATATCGATTGTAGCATGTAAAATAACCCTGAAAGGAATGTGGTCTTACTCGGCAAAATTGGTAGGTCCTTCCACTCTCGCTCATAGAAATTCTTGCGTGCCGATATAATCACTCGGTTCAGAAAATACACGTTTTAATATTTAAAAAAAATCTCAATGCAGATCATTATGAAAATAACAAAATGTTTAATGTTTTTAACCATTGTATTCATAGATGTTATTTTTCAAGTGCAAGTAGGTTAACGTAAGACACTTTGGAGGAAGTACACTTAACCTCCAGGAAATAAAAGTGTTTAAGAAAGTCTTTTGAATGCCAAATAAAGGAAACGAAAATGAGGGTTATAAATATTGATCGGTCTCCAGCAAATGTATCGTTGTTTGAGTGAGTGACCTGTTGGAATAAGGTCAATAGGGTCGTTTTACCGTTCATCCAAAACGTGAAATTGAACCGTAATGCACCGGCGATGTTAATGTTACGGTGTGCTACATTAAAACTGCGCTGATATGGTAAATACAAAGTAATTTACACCGTCACATTCCAATACACTAATACATTCTAACACACACACGCGTGATATACCGCTATAATTATAATAGATTATAAATATATATTATAATTTAGTTTTGTAATTACCCCCTCGCCCCCTACACAGGACTTTAATTCATATTTATCTACTTCAGTGGCCGTATGGTCTAAGGCGCAACTCTCACAGTAGACTATACTGCGAATGACGGGGAGATTAAGGTTCAAATCTTGACTGGGTGTACTGAGGGTAGTTTTTCCGAAATAGTTTTTTCTTCTACCTTTTACGCAGATCTGAGTACACTTCCTCTTTATATAACCTTTCTCGTCCCTAAAACCATTGTCGTAATTAGTGCATAAGCACATAACCCAAACGGCTAGTGAGACATGGTGCTAATAACAATCGCATTTAATACATTAGTAATTTAATTACAAAATAACCGACCATGTGAACTGCTAACATAGCAGTTTTTAGAAAAATTATTAGCAATCATGGAAAGGTGTAGTTACTTAGTTTAAAGGTGACCTCCTAGTGGTCTAGGGGTAAGGGGTCAGACTTATGTGCTGGAGGTCCGGGGTTCAATTCTCGGTCCCAGCACAGATTTATCTGATTACCAAACCTTTTCTTCACCTCTGACAAGACGTGGATTAATCACAACTTGTGAATGTGTGGAATTCCAGGCCGCCACCATGGTTCGGATCCCACGTTAAACTGTAATTTTCCCCATTTCATCTCACAATCACCCTACCACTACACAAGCGTAAGTGCGTGTAACCCGAACGGGTAGTAATACGCGGTGCTAATAATAATAATAATAATAATAATAATAATAATAATACTTATTTTGAAGATATTGCGGATCATAATTTCCAGCGATGATTTAATGCAGGCGTATATGCAGTAAATTAAATATATGGTATTCCAACACTAGCATATTGAATAGGAATTTATTATATTTAAAGATGAACAAATAAACGGTAAAACTGTTTTAATGAATATTTTCAGGAAGATATGTATAGCTTGATGTTAGATTTAATAATAGTTTAGTCAATATGACAAATTGGTCTCAAATTTCAATCAACATCGCTAACTGATACGATACCATATTTTATTTTACACACTTTTTTTTCGTGTTAGTTTTTCCAGAAACAAAAATTAAAACATCTCTTGGAATACTCGTATCTTTTAAATAGCTACTACACAAAATTTCTTAACCTAATAATTTAACAATGTTTCCCAAACAGTGGTACGCGCAGTGGCGCACCCACGAAGGAAAAGAGAGAGGGGAGATCAAGCAGGACATATCCCCCCCCCTCCTTCTCAAGAAATGAAAATAATTATAATAAAAACATAAAACATACTATACAAAACACAGAGCTCTGAACATTATTATGTTGAGGGTATAGGTTATTATTATTATTATTATTATTATTATTATTATTATCACCGCGTCTTACTAGCCGTTCGGGTTATACGCACTTACGCTAAATGGTAGGGTGATTGTGAGATGAAATGGAGGACCTACAGTTTAACGTGGAATCTGAACCACGGTGGAGGCCTGGCATTCCCCACTTTCACAAGTTGTCTTGTCAGAGGTGAAGGAAGTGTTTGGTAATCAGATAAATCTGTGCCGGGACCGAGGATTGAACCCCGGCCGCCCGCATAGAAGTCTGACACCTTACCCCTAGACCACCAGGTCACCAAGGTATAGGTTTAACTTTAAGATCAGGCTTTCAAATTTATCTTTAAAAAATGTATAACTGCACACATTAAAAGTGCCTTTAAATTTAAAAATTGTACAAAAAAAAAAGTAGAAAAATAGTAGTTTTTTCTTGGTGTGTTTGATCCCTCCAAATTAAATTTCTGGGAGCGCTGTTGAATAAGCGCGTAACGTAGAAAACTGAATTTTATTAACCATGAAATATATTTTGATGACAATAAAGTATGATAAATAAATTTACGCAGATTTTGACGAAATACCTTGGATCTTTATAAACCTTTATTTCCCTGCAAGGCTAGCGAACAGCCGTTTGCGTCAAATGCGCCTTTGAACAGAATAATCTGTGAGTTTGCGTTGTGACTCAAAAGGCAGGATAATTGAAAAATTTCATGGACTCATATAATGGGTCAAATGGGGGAAGCCAAAGACCTTTTAGCACCCTCTCTGACAGTATTTTCTCTATATGAAGAATTAACTACAATTATCGTTATTATAAATATGAATATTATCTAGCTACTTGGCGTCCATTCATCTGCTTCTCACACATCTGCAGCAGTCACCCTTACTGGTGAGTACGTGGATAAAGGTGTTAGTCTCACTTATTAGCTTTACCGAGAGCTTAGTGTTCAAACTCCTGGTAGGTGTAAGGATTTGTTTAAAGTCTCACTCTTAAATAGTTTCCCGATCTCCCTCCATGCAAATTTGACTATATTTAATCTAAATTATACCTTTCTAACCCTTATATTACTGGCATGGATGTGCAGATAGCCCGGATGGGTAGTATGACGTGGTGGGCGTGAAAAAACTGTGCTTGACCTCGAGCTAAATACTTATAATTTGTAGTATACAGAATAGCAGTGGACACGGGGATTAAGGCATAACTCTCCACGTGTTTGGTTTGCCATAGACTAGGAGATCAAGGTTCGTATCTAGGTCATGCGTACTAAGGAATGTTTTTCCTAAATGTTATTTTACTCTCTCTATCTCTCTCTCCACGCTAATGAATGTACATTTCCTCTACATTTTACTTATCTAATTTCTTGCCCCAGTAGTGTAACTATGTAGCTAGTATAGACAGATACAGTCCTATTTAGATAGGAAGAAACCTTTTTGACAATGAGGTAGGGTAATCTCTAAAAGAGTGTATGTGCCATTTCAACTATTTTGGAGTTATTAAAAAAACATTAAAAAGGTATAATAGTTAGCACCAACGCTCTCTTTGCACAATATTTCAAATATTTAAGAGACATTACCCGCCTCGGTGGCGTAGTTAGCTAACGCGGTAGTCGTGTTGAGCTCGACTGCTGAGGACGGGGAGATCGAGGTTCGAATCTTGGTCGGGTGAACTGGGGGTGGTTTTTCCTAAATGGTTTTCCACTCTCCCTCCACGCAAATGCGGGTACATTTCCTCTAATTCAACCTTCCGAATTCCTAATTAATTAGCATCATTAGTGCTTAAAGCATATAACCCGAACGGGTTGTAAGACGCGGTGCTAATAATAATAATAATAATAATAATAATAATAATAATAATAATAATAATAATACCCAAACCATTTTGATAAATTACGGTACTTGGCCCCTTTGGGACTTCCACTTTTCAAAACGCTACTAATTCCCCCTCTCTCCCCCATACATTTAAAAGTAAGGTTATGTACATCTGCATCTCCCCCTTTTGACAAATACCTAATAACAATTCCTATGAAATAATACCGGGTTTTTTTTCAGCCCCAAGTCTTAGAGCTTATTACTTGTTCAGGTTATATACATACGTAAGGTATGAGTAAGGTTTAATTTTATATAAAATGTACCCACATTTTCGTGTAGGGAGTGGGGAAAACAATTTTGTGAAAACCATCAGTACACCCAACTAGGATTTGTGCCCGGGTCTGCCATGCTATCAGCAGTCTAGTCTAACACGATAGTGACGTCTTAGACCATGTGGCTCTAAAGCAGGTAATAATACTAATAATAAAATATAAATGATAATAATGCTAACTGCAACAAAGTTTGTATTTTCTTAATTTAAGTACCTTACTATCAAAGTCTACCTATAGTCGGACGTGAAGCACAAACAAAACAAAACAAATGATTGCGATTGGGCACAGCCTCATTTTTCCGTTTCCCGTCCAATTAGTGCGATCAAGCGGTATGGAGTCGCACACGTACTGACACCCAACTTTCTACAGGCACCTATCTCACTGGTGCGGCTCTGGTAACGATATTACCACTGTCAAGGGATGTGGTGATGGTACGCTGGCCACTGAGCTGGTTTTAATGGAGGCCAGACCGAATTCATAGCCCCACTAGGTAGTAGCCTGATTTCGGTAGGAAACTCTTTCTGAAAATCCATATTCCACACCAGAATCCTACTGAATAAGAGACTTTGCAGAATGGTGGAAGGGAGACCATTCTGATGGCCTTTTATCCTACCAGGGCCTTTCAGAAAGAGCTTCCTACCAAGATCAGTGTATAGCCAACGTCACTTTGTCACTATGAGCGAGGAACTAAATGGAAGGGTCACCGAGGCTGATGTGCTGATGTCGGAAGGTCGGGGATTGAATTCCGGCTCAACTATAGAGTTCTAAGGTTTTTTCTTCAGATGGATTCCCCCCGCTCTCCCTTAACGAAAATGCGAGTGTTGTGGAATAACCGTTACATTCATTTTCCGGCGCATTAATACCACCTAACGGTCAGATATGGAACTAAAATTGTAGCCTCGATGGATCGTTTAGGTTTATGCTAATTTGCTAGCGACCTCTTGTTAGAAATGCAGCATTCAGTGACCCAACTGTCAATAAAAGAGAGTATGACTATCTATTCTTTTTTTAGCACCACGGCTTACTACACGTTCAGGCTATATGCATGTGTAATAATTACACTAATAGATTAAGGATGAATAAGATTGGATTTAGACGTAGTATACCTTCATTTGCGTGGGAATTTGGGGGGGAAACATTTAGGAAAAAAATCCCTCAGTCCATTATATTGCTAGAGTGACGCCTAAGGGTTTAAACCATTTGACCAATGAAGCGGGCTTGTACGATTATAGTTTATTTACAACTCTAATTATTTTAACCTTGATAGTAGCAATACTCGTAAACAAGTTTACCAAGCTAACGTTGAGTGAATAATGGCAGGTAATCTGACACTTTGCACACTGATCTGCAACAGTTCCGGATTATTTTGCGCTCATATTTACAACCGGTTCCAATTCTATTATAGGGTGTAGAACTCAAACGTAAATAAACATCCAACAGTCTTCAAACTACACAAACTAGTTTCGACCTAGGTAGGTGAGTTTGTAGACACAGGTCTATATTAGAAATATTGAAGTCTTATTATATATATATATATAATCAGCAATGGGTGTTTATTTAGTAAGATGCCTTGTGGTCAGGAAACTACGATACAATCCCTCAGATATGTTTCCAATTATAAACCAAAATCATGCATATTTTAATTATTTCAAAATTGGTTCAACTTCTCTAATCTTGTATCTTGGAAGTGGTTTATTCTGTCCTTGAATTAGATTATGTGGGTTGTTTATGAAACCAATAATGAGAAACATGTAACACTACGTATTTTTTCCAGATATAATAATGCTGTGATAATATTTCGGTTGTCTATAGCTCCGTGGTCGAGCGCCTATCATCACTATATGGAATAGATACCGTTTAACCAGCTGTCTATAGCTCCGTGATCGAGCGCCTATCATCACTGTACGGAATAGATACCGATTAACCAGCTGTCTATAGCTCCGTTGTCGAGCGCCTATCATCACTATATGGAATAGATACCGTTTAACCAGCTGTCTATAGCACCGTGATCAAGCACTAATTAAATCGGTATATTTAATTAAATTAAAGAAAGAGAATTATTGATGGCTGTTGTTTCACATACGGTTTATTTAAATGACATCTGTTAATTACTTATATATACTCCAATTAAATTCTTGATATCAATGCACACTTGTGATATTAATGTAAATTATTGTATTCTGTGTTAGACTGCGACTGCGAGAGCCAGTGCTAGTGTGTGGGTAGGCAGTGCTTGGGTGCCCTTAACCATATCCACAAGCGGCTTATATATGACATACCCCTTGCATCTTTCTCCCCGTGTCAACAGAGTAAAAACTAACTAATATAAAGAGTCCTGGTGACAGGTGCTGTGAAGGCTAGCTTCTTATTGGCATAGGGAATTGGCGTCTTTTGACAAATACTGCGGAGTTGTTCCTTTAACAGGAAAAATGGTATAAAAATACATTTTAATGGTGAAACCATTTTCCCATTATTTCTGAAAAGCGCGCGTTTCTTCATGGATGAATCATAAAAGGATATTCTACATATGTTACTTTAAAGAAAAATTACCTACATCCATGACTTTTTACATATTTTAGAGTGATCTAAAAAAATAGCATTACAAACATTATTTGAAAAGTGGGAAATTAAATGTTTTTGGATCTATACGTTTATTTTGAAGAGGTACACACAAGTTTATTATTTACGATTATTACAATTATATCGTCGACCTCGGTAGTCTTGTGATATAGGGCTCGCCTCAACATCCGATCTTCGTGGGTTCAAACGATAAAAATCTGTAGCACAAATTCTTTCAAAGGAGAAGCTGGTCCCATGTTAATTGTGAGAATGTATGTGTGTATGTGGGAATACCTTTCTTTGTAAGACTGAGGACCTTTTTCTCTCGATCATACAAATTCTCGTGTGCTGATACGATCAGTCGGTTCAGAAAGAGCGCGTTAAATACCTTAAAATGAACAATAAAATTAAGGATATCCCATACGGTTAGTAAGACGTGGAGCACACAAAAACTAAATAAACTATTTACGAAGGTTAGTAGCTTACTCCACCTTTCAGCTCACCGACCTCAAGTGATTGTTTTATTTTCCCAAGATAGATTCTATATTTAAAAAAATATTGCATTACAGCATATTGATGAATTAGTAACAATGCTCACGAATGTATAATGACAAATATTCTACTCCACATCATGCTCAGCCTAAAACTAAAGCTCAAACCTCAGACAAGTTATTGATTCATGCAACCAAGATGCAACCAAGATGCATCTATGCAAGAACAATGAACTCCTTTATTTAGTAACAGAAATATAACTGGCTTATGCTTAACCCAGTAAAAAAGATGGTTTATATTGATTTTAAACTTTAGATTAGAATAGATATAGCTCATCTACGTTAGGAGAGTAGGCAAGTGACAGCTAGCAGCAGGTTATTTATGGCAAACATCGTCTGGGAGTATTATTAGAATCGTTTTGATAACACTTTTTATTGGTAATATAGTATTACTAAGCGAATAATAATTATTTCCAAATAGGTTGACACCAATGACTTTCAGCCAATGTTTGCCATGAAGAACTTTCTGAAGGCTGTCACTGATCTACTACAATTCCGCCGAAGATGAGCTATAACTATGACCTGTAGCTTAACTTGTTTTATAATTATTCCTTAAACACTGTATATTTACTAACAGTGCTGTTTAAGTAGGGGGGGAGGGTAGGGAGCAAATGCTAAGTTTAGTATATTTTTACAGTTATTTTTATAACAAAACATGTTTTCGTCAACATAAATTAAATAACTCTTCATTATGTCCGTTTAGTTTAATTTTATACATCAGTGGCCACATGGTCTAAGGCGCCACTCTCACAGTAGACTATACTGCCAATTATGAGGAGATTGAGGTTCGATTATCGGTCGGGTGTACTGAGGGCAGTTTTTTTCCAAAATTGTTTTACACTCGCCCTCCACGCAAATGCAGGTATATTTCCTATAAATATATGCTTCCTCATCCCTAAGACCACTGGTGTAATTAGTACATAAGCGTATAACCCGAACGGGTAGTAAAACGTGGTGTTAAAAAAACTATACAGAACAATCTCACTAGCTCTTGAATATTTGCCGTGAAAATCGTTTCATTTGACCAGGACTTCTTATTTTCAATTAAAAAGTTTATGTTAAAACTGTGCGATGCTCATGACCAATATTCATTAACCGTTGAAACTACAAGGCATTGAAAATTAAACTAAACGTATCTATTGAAGCAATAATTAATTCATATTTACTAAAAAGGTTGTTTTCCCCCTATAAAACTACTATTTAATACTGACGTTAAATTCCGTTCTCTTTCACCCCTGCGTAACGGGATATTAATTATTCAGAATCAAAAGGAAAACGCTAATTAGTTTTACTTCTTGCTTGTGTCGACGCCGTAAATGAATAATTAAGATGGTTCTCATTTGCGTGGACGTCCGCCGAGTCATTGGCGGGAGGGTGGTGTAGGCCAACCCAGTTTTGATAGTGTTATATTTAGCATGTTTGGTTTGTTCAGTCGAACGAACGGTGGCGGATGCCGCTGTCCATTGTTAGCCACGAGTGGGTCAACTATGGTAGGATTTTGGTGGCAAGAAACTTTTGCGGCCAACATTGATAACATTTTACTATTTTGTTAGTGCTATTTTATAGGTATTGATAAATCTATCTAAAAGTGACAGCTAAAGATAGCATTACTTGCCGTATGAATGCGTGAAAGTCAGGGCCGTAGCCAGTCAGTAATTTCAGGGGGGGGGGTTAACCCTCAGCCCCCCCCCCCTGGGCTACGACCTTGGTGAAAGTAGATATATGTATAATAAAACATGGCAGAAACACTGTACAGTGATGTAAAGTAAGTGATAGTGAAGGAAGCCAACCTGAAAGGATAGTTGGGCTAGGTCTAGATAGGAACAGACACACTTCTTCCTTCATTTCTTCCTGAAGTTGGAAGCGTGAAATGGGCAACAATAAAAGGAGCGAAATGTGTTTGTTCTTATCTAGCCCTAACCTAACTCTCCTTTAAGGTTGGCTTCTTTAACTATCACTTGCGTTACCTTATAGCACAATATTTCTACACTGTCTCATATATTTCGAATCCATAAGGCACTACTTCATTTTATTTAAAAAGTAGATCCAGTAACTTTTCTAGAGGTTAGATAAAGCCCTTCCTTTGACAATTGGACTGTGCCTGCGGTGCTCGGCCATCATAATAAACACAAAGCACGGCTGTTTACACGATACCCGGCGAGTCCGCACATTCATTGGCGCGTTGAGGTATATGGTGTTAAACCCGCAGCTTCAGATAAGGTCTTATCGGGGGCGGATCCAGGCGAGGCGACGAAAATAATAAAAATATATTGAAATCAATAGCTTAATGTTGTACAGAATGACTGTCTGGATTGCACTCGAATTGGCGTGAAAAGAGATTAATAGACACCCATTTCAGTACACCCAGTCACGAGTCAAAACCCTACCCTCCGTTTCACTGTCAAGTCACACCAGATGAAACCGACATACTTTTCCACATGTCCACCTGTGCGAACTATATAAATGTTAACGTAGTTCACGATTAACAAGGCAGTAGATTCAGTACCTTGTGCTCAGCCTATGTGGAGGATGATGTAAGATGATGCACAGCACGGCACAGTGACTATTGTTCAACCTATATGGAGGAGGATGTAAGAGATGTTCAGCACGGTACAGTGACTATTGTTCAGCCTATGTGGAGAAGGATGTAAGATGATGCACAACGTGGTACAGTGAATATTGTTCAACCTATGTGGAGGAGGATGTAAGAGATGTTCAGCACGGTACAGTGACTATTGTTCAGCCTATGTGGAGGAGGATGTAAGATGATGCACAACGTGGTACAGTGACTATTGTTCAGCCTATGTGGAGGAGGATGTAAGATGATGCACAACGTGGTACAGTGAATATTGTTCAACCTATGGGGAGGAGGATGTAAGAGATGATGCACAGCACGGTACAGTGACTATTGTTCAGCCTATGTGGAGGAGGATGTAAGATGATGCACAGCACGGCACAGTGACTATGGTTCAACCTATATGGAGGAGGATGTAAGAGATGTTCAGCACGGTACAGTGACTATTGTTCAGCCTATGTGGAGGAGGATGTAAGATGATGCACAACGTGGTACAGTGA
>CABFVX010001706.1:24846-41554 GCA_902151425.1 Timema shepardi | reverse complement strand
CCCCCCCCTCACTCGTCCTGATTTGGTGAGGTCGGCGCGAGAAGTTGTTGCCAGCAAGTTGGTTCCACTGGAGGGGTCTCACTGCCAGATAGGTCGGTCGGTAATGATGAGTATGTGAGTGAAACTCTCCGAATGTGTGAGTGCGTGTGAGTAGTTTCACTGTCAATGACCGTGAGAAGTGGGACGACCCAGTTCAGAAAGTTTTATTGACTCCGCTTAACTTGTGCACATTTTTATTATTCCTTGTTCTTGACTTTAGCGCGACGAATATGGGAGAAACGATTAGCGGACATTGAGGCGGGGATGTAGGGGACGCGAGAAAAAGCCAGTGTTTTTACAGTTTTTATAGAAGAACTCTTTTTTTGAGTAAAATATTACTTCAGTGGCAACCTAGAGTTTTATTTCCTACACGAGGTGATATCAACAGTTGTTGAATATCTGTCACGAGCATAGCGGAATTAGACGAGAAACTTTTAAAATTAAGATAAAAAGTTGTCATTAAACTCCAGGACACCCTCGACAGATATTCAACAACTGTTGAGGTCACCATGTGAAGAAAATTAAACTCTAGGATTGCAAAGAAGCTATGTGTAATCTATTTTGAAAAAAACAAACTTTTATGTAAAAACTAAAAAAACACTGGACTTTTCTCATGTTTCCTACATCCCATACACACATACTATATATAAAGTCCGTTCACCGTAGGAATTGTTTTCTGAAAGGCCTTTTTCCCTACCATAAATATATTATATAGTAGGATATTGGTAGGAAAAAAGATCTTTCAGAGAGTAATTCCTACCGTGAATGGAGTTTACACTTTACCATGCATTTGTGGACATTATGAGTAAACGTCAATCTCATCTAGTCTTGTTTGATAATGACACGTATCAGAGTTCGAACCCTCAGCTGGGCATTTGAAAAGGTTTTGTATTAAATGGTTTTCCACTCTACTTCCACGCAAATACCGTTAGTTTCTTATAAATTTGATCTTCCTCATCCTTAATCGATTGAGCTAGTGTAGTTAAATACGGATAGCCTGAAAGCGGTGCCCTCTTTTTCTCTTAAATATTATTATTATTGGGTGTTCTGTCTTACGACAGGTTAATTCCTTTTGTGAGTGAATTTTACCCGCCAATGCGCCCTGTCCTCTCTCTGCCTCCTCCTTCAGCTCCCATAATTTTCTCTTTTCTTTCAATTCATTCTCTCTTAATTTAAATATATACATCCCCCCGACCCCCACAACAGGTCCGTGAGGGGATTCGTATATATAAGGATAATAATTCAAATAAATACCAATCAAGTGGTTCAAAGATAATATTTTAATTAGAGTCAATTCAATTAAGTAGAACACTGAAATATTGAGTCAAAGCCAGAGATTGCATTCTATCATACCACACTACTGGGATCAAATTATTGAAATAGCACACGACGTATAGTATAATATTCACCTTTTATTATTTAATCTGAGCTTAAAAGAATGTGTATTGCACTCAAATTCAATACCTTTGTGGAAAGCTAACGGGAATAAAATATAAATCTTAGGCTTGATACTTATTCAAGTGTTTTACTGCAACAGGTGTGTGGGTCCCCTTCCTTTAACTCCCCTCCCTTCTATCACCCTCCTCACCCTCCTACCCACCACCGGTTCAAGGAGTTGGTGGGTATTGAACCAAAGTCAAGTAAACAAGCAGTGTGGCGAACTCTTTCAAACTGTTCAAGTTACTTTACTCTTTATCTTGACTTAATTTAAAATTAAGTGAGCAGCATCATTACTTTAACATTGCTAAAACTACGTTCTTTCATAAATTGACTTTTATTTCCGAATTACAAAGAGGCGTAGTTAAAATTTAGACCACTAATAAATCATGGTATCGTATTAATTGGCCGGTGTCCCACTTAAAAACGAAGCTAGTTCAAACGCTTGTGACACATTTTCTCACGGAAATCCTCTTATTAGCCCCTTATACTATTATCTAGCTCTGTCCTGCTTTAAAGGCTAGGTTCTTATCGAACTACAAAGTCACCGGTAGTCAAAAGGTTCGTGTTCTGACCGCTCGCTGTAGTCTCTGAAACCCACGTGTCTCGCGATATCTTTCCTCGGACGTGTTGACGGAACAACAGTTCATTAGGAGATTGTCGCTCTTATCGCTGCTGGGGTGAGTTATTAAGACCGAGACAGGGTAACTGCTTTACAAATTACCGATAGCGTGTTTGGGACGACTTGTCTAATATTAAGATTATTTAAATATTTGTTTAGCACCGCATCTTACTACCCGTTCGGGTTATACGCTTATACTTATTACTCTAATGGTTTTAAGGATTAGGAAGGTTAGATTAATAAGATGTGTACCCAAATTTGCGTGAAGAGTGAGGGGAACCCATTTGAGGAAAAACCACACTCAGTACACCCGGCCGAGATTCGAACCTCGATCTCCCCATCAACAACAGTCTAATCTACTGTGGGAGTAGCGCGTTAGACTATGCGGCCACCGAAGCAGATTATTAATATTAACTCGGATCGGAGGGTACTCATTCCTGATCACACCGCCAAGTGGTGTACCCCGGGATCTGAGTAACCTCAGAACTCAAGAAAACGTGATAAAAGGCCGTATTGGAAAAATTACTGACAACCAACCATAAGCTAAGAATAGGGACTGTGAACAGTGGAACACTGACTGGAAGAATACAGGAGATTATGGACAGGAGGATTATGGATTAGGGAGGGGGTGGGGTGGAGGGGTTGATCCCACCCCCTTTAACTTCCAACGTGTGCCTCCATCATCCACATTATACCCACGCCTATTAACAACATTATTGTAGAAATTAAAATCATATTCACGTGAATAAGGTACCCTATCATGCACAAAGCAAACTGTACTCACTTTTTATTGTCAGGCCATTTAAAGAAGGAACTAGAATTCTTCCAAATATCTGTACTTTCATTTCATTCACTCATAATTGTAAGGTGCTACTATTGACTGTGTGCTACTTAGACAATTTTTTAAAAGATAAATATTAAATTTAATAGAAGCATTTGATAACATTTTTTCGGCATTATGTTCTTCATAGGGTACAGTATTTAATAGTATTTAAATATTTATGTAATATTCCATTATTCATAATCCTTTATTTATATTTGGAATGTATCATTGATAAAACAATTTATTAATAATTGATAGTTAATCAAATAATTCTAATTTGCAATAACTTTTGGGATTAAATGTTCTATTTAAATTAAACTGAAAAAGGTACCTTGACAATTATTTGTTTTAAAGGAGGCTAAACTAAAATACCCTAAAAATACTTTAAATTGCAGTCGCTTTATGACAACTGATATTTTAGTGTTTTTTTAAATAAAATTATATATATCCTACATATGTAAATAATTGTATTTATTTAGCAATAATATTTTATTAGTCTTGAAGATTTAATTTCATGTATGCTATATAAATATATATTATTTAAATTCCACGCTTAAGTTTCATTACTAAGCTTATTACGACTTTGGGCTAACTGATTTATTTCTAAGTTCCGTTATTTTGTATTTTTTAAAGGGAGTTCTTCTTCACGTGCTGTCCTGATATAATAACACATTGTATATCTTTTACCATTGAAAACAACATTCTTCCAATTCTTTCATGCACATCTTTCTTCCTCTTTCCTGTCATTTCTACCAAAGTTATAGCATCGTTCAATCTCACTAATTGAATTGTATTCTCATTATTACAGGTGGCGTCTACCTTTCCCAAGTCTGGCGAAGCATGGAAGATCACAAAATGACAAAAAATCAACGATCTCCTTGGTTAATATTTCTCATGACTTCGTGAGGATGTGGACAGGACGGGGGCCCGGTTCTTAACGTCAAAACATTTTGTTCAGGGGAATATATTTGATTGGTTTTACTTGACAGAAAACCAAAGAGTAAGAGCTCAAAAAGTGAAAAAATAAAATTGTTGAAAATACTCCCATAGCTTCTCTTTCTTCTAGATCCATTTTGTTCTTCTTTGCTCTATCAATCTGTTTTGAGTTGGAGAGAAGTGGTTTTCTTTTTATTAAACTGCTACTTTTCCACTCGTAAGTATTCAGTGTTTAGTGCAACGAAGTGTACATTACTAGTGTGAGAGAGAGGGTAGTGTTGAAAGAGGAGCCACAATTGCTCACCTGGATCCTCCGTGGCTGTGCCCCGACCGCGGCGCCCCCACCACCCCTACATCCCCAAACAGCTCAGGGACCATGAAATACTCGGGGGGTGGTGATACCGACACAATGCTGCTCTGGGGAGGCGCCGCGGACATCGGGGGTGGTGTGGGTGACCACTTCCTGCTGGACAATAAGCTCGATATGGATTCTACAACGGACGACGATACTTCCACCAAGGCGACAATGGATGCCCTTGACAGCCTTCTTCTTACATGCACCCAGAGCTCTCCACCATGCTCCAGTAACTCTAACCTCGCCGAACTGAAACCCCTACCACCTTTCACGGGTTACACGGGGCATCTCAGCATCAATGGCATCCCAGGGCACCACTATCATGCCATAGCAGCTGCGCCCCAATCCCCACCGAGCCCTCATCCTGCATCGGAGACCAACAACAACACTCAGGTCACCAACAACAACTTGGTGTGTAAAACTACCAACACAAGTGGTGCGACGCTCTACTACACTGTCACTACAGACCAACCTATCGTATCCTCCTCAACTGTCGACGGTATTAAATCTGAGTACGTTGACTATAGTCACTTGATGGCTCCAGACATTGAGGATATTGCCGCGCTGATAGGGTCCGCCATTGCGGCAGATACTACCGTGCCGCAAGTGGTCGACGGTCTATCAGGGGAAGATCCCTCGGGGTCCAGGGACAGTTGGATGGACCTTGGTGCGTGGATAGACAACGCATGCGGTTCCGGTGATAGCGTCTGTCAGGGTGGCGGGAAAGCGATAATTTCAGCCGAGAGTCTACAAGAATTTGTAGCTAGCTCCCAATTCGTCGTTTCGACGTCTCCTGAACCTAACGTGGCCACTTCCACCCTCCAATCTCTCCTTGCACAAAACCACCACCAGCAACAACAGCAGAATAACTTCCATCAACCAATGCAGCAGATACTAAAACGAGAGAACTCCTCCAACAATAACCATTCCTACAACACACAACAGTCCCAAATGTCTCTCTTACAGAGCAGACTTCAAAACGGGCCTTCCACTATGTCAAACGGTGGAATTAAACCCGAGCCTTCCTATATGTCCGATTGCCCATCGCCATCTTCCTCTACATCGTACCTGAACAGCTCTGGTGAGCTCATCATCCCCCACACGACGACGGGCAGTCCTCCGGGTCACGTGGTCAGCACTACTGACAACACCCTCCTCATAAATGGACGATACGGTGTCCATCAGAGGAGTAACAGGCCTAACTATGGTCACATGAGGGGGATGAAGAGTAGTGGCATGCCATCACCGGATCTCCTCATAAACGGCAGTTCCTTGGACGGACTCGTCAGTGGGATGCACGGGAATTACCCACACACGACCACCGCTACAACGACGACACCGAACAAGAACAAGAACAGGAACCGGAACCGAAAGCAACAGCAACAACAGCAACAGGGCATCATGTATGCAGCGGATGGGAGTGGGGGGCTACTCGGCAAGGAGAAGCCTGTTCACAGGTGCACGATCTGCAACAGAGGGTTCCTCAACAAGTCCAACATCAAGGTCCACCTTAGAACACACACGGGAGAGAAACCTTTCAGGTGTGAAGTTTGTGGGAAGGCTTTCCGTCAGAAGGCCCACCTTATCAAGCACCAGCAAATCCACAAGAGGATTGGAAGGGATTGAGACCCAAACTGGACTCCATGACTTTGGTTATAATATGATAGGTCGTTGATACGCCCTACGTGAGTGATGAACGTGTCGTTTTGAATAACAAATTTTTGATAAAGAGGCTATTCCGTCTCGAGACATCATCTCAGCAAGTCTATGATATGAAAGATAGAGGAGACGCGCGAATGAAAATGGAGGTGTTTGAACAACAAGTTAGGAGTGGATAAATATTGTGTTGATAAGGTATTGGACAGTGCAGGAATTTGAGAAAGTTAGAGTGAGTATTACACAATATTTTCATAGTACCTTACTGTATTTCATAATAAATATGTCTTCACGATATAGAACAGATCGTTGAGTTGATAATGGAAAAACATAATTAAATAATTCCAACGGTGATCAAGCTTTACCTCTCTAACGATTCAGAAGTGAAGTGGAATTCACTTCTCAGCGTTGTTCTTGCGAAGCACCAATCTCTACTATTATAATAAATTATTTTTGGAATATTTTGAGAAAGTTCTGTAAAAGCAGAGAATATCACAGAACTGAAACTGTGCAAAGCATTCGTTTCAGAAGAGTTGTGATAGTTGCAATATGGTTATTATTACAATTAAGACTACAATAAACTCAATTTGATATTATCACTTTCTCATCTTTATCACAAGAGATAAATTGGTCTTTCAAGCCAAGGGGGGAAAAAAATTCCAAGGTATTCGGCTGTTAAATAAAATAGCCTTGATTAAAAGTATCTTCTGAACACTTTTACGATAGAAAAATGTATTTGCTACTAATATACAAATAAAATATACTCTTTAAGTAGCGTTTGAATAAATCTAAAGCCAAAATGAAACATAAAAGTGGCAGTATTCTCTACTTTGCTAAGAAAGTCGTTGAACTCAAATGATATTGTGTGGGTACCATTTTCCCAAAGTACTATAATTACTGACTACTAGCATAAATCTACTAACTTGCTGCAAGAAAAAAAATATGAGCTCTATGCATATAAGTTGAACGTGTTTTATCAAGTATACAGCCAAGCTTCTTATACAAAACTTTAGCTGATGAATTATAAAACATCAATTAGAAATCACATAAGCTAAGCAAAGCCTTGTTATTGTATATTATAATAACATATTCTTGGTCAACATTTTTTGGAATTTTTCTATAGAATTTTATTTTTTAAATTATCAAACGTGCATTATAAAGAATTTTCACCAGAAACAAAAATGTGCAAAATTATTACCGAAAGTTAAATTATTATTTTTTAAATAGTTACAACTGAACTTTTGGAAAGTATTACAGATGCCACTGCAACATACTATAAGTCATGGCTTGTATATATATTATCTAAGAAATCTGTAGTCAAAATTATAACTATTTTAATTGACCAAGACATTTTCACAATGTTCTAGAAAATTAGATTATAGTACAATAAATCAGAAATTTTACAAAAGTAATATCTTCAGAAATAATAATAATCATATTCCTATTTAATTGAAAAATAAAAATTTACATTGTTGCTTTTTTTTTTAAACTAAAATATGTTTTAAAATTAATTCGATTTAAAATTAATTGGATTTTGTGCTCCAATTGTTTGAACAACTTAAGGCATGAATGGTATTCATAAACAAAATCATAAATGATAAAATAGAAGCTAACGATTTTGAATTTTCCTCTTTAAAGAAATCAAACACGCTTGAAACATTTCTTGAATTGTTTCTATGCCAATATTTTGTCAACAAATAATTATTTATTTAATTAAATAAGTAAATCACCACCAAAATCCAGCAGACGTTGTGTAGAATCTTTCTGCACGATACAGATCTCCGAATGAACGATTCTCTTGAAACATTAATGAGTGTCACTTTTTATTCCTTTGATTTCTGTGATTATTATCTATAAAAATGTATGTACAGTAATAATAATTTAACACAAACATCTCACAAAGTGCAATCTTACTACTAACATTATCGATAAGTGAAATCACGAGCATATAGAGTGATTCACAGAGTGAATGCCAAGTGATCAAGTGTGGACGATTAACCAGACTTTAGGATTGAACAAGCCTGGAACGAAATTAGTCTCAGGTTAGCCAAAGAGTTTTTGCATCTCTACCAACTGTATAACAAAGATTTCCCTCTCTTTTTAAATGACAAATATGATGTAAGTTATGTCTTCCCGGGTTAAATTAATGGACTGAAAATAAATAATGGTCACAGCTTCAAGGTCGAGTCTTCACATTGTTATGGTTTTTGAATGATTTCTTGTTCATTGTATATACTATATTATTTATACTTTGTACATACTCAAACTTTTCACACTTTTCCTTCGTGAAATATATTTATATTAAAAAAATATTGACGCAGACATGTACAACGAATTTTATGAGATTTGAAAATAATTTGTATGTGTATTAATAAGACACAATGTATTACTGCATCACAATATAATGATTTAAGACGGTAAAAAAAATGTTACCAAAATATTCCCATTTTTGTGCTAACCATCCATTGTCCTAACGTTTTGTTCAGTATGTTGTATTGGTGGTGCAGATAATAAAAAGTAAGTTTTATAAACTAAATAATTATTTTGTAGCATTGAAGAAGTTTTTTAATAGCATTGCTTTTACTGTTTTGTGAACTGTAACTCTTAGAATATGTTGTGTGTGTATACACTGTGCTGTGCGTTATAATACATTGTTTACTTGTTGAATTTACAATCATTGTTATTGTTTTCAATGTTCCTTTCCTATTAAATATTAATAGTGACCCACGCTAGCAAGATGTGGGCCGAACTATTATTGTGTGAAGTAATCAACGAACACGTTCAACAGGAACAGTTTATAATAGTTTACGTTAAGGCCGGTGCATAGTAGAGCAATGAGAAACATTGTAGACGTTTAGAAATCCCGGACTATTTATCAAGTAGTTTGATATTTATCAATATTGTTTTCATAAAAATGTAGGTGTTAGTTCTGAGAAACAATAAAGTTTAAATTATTTATTTTATAAAATGTGTGATAACTTACACTAAACCAAAGTTAACAGTTTCATAAAATTGTCAGTTGTGACCCAAACAAAACATGACTTTATTTGATAGAAGAAGGCTGTATCTAAGTTTCTAGCCATTAGCTTTAATTTCAAAAAATACACACTTTCGCGTTAAGTGTCGTTAGTTATATTTTGCTTAAGTTTTAAACTCAACATTTAAACTTTTTAACTGAACGGAAAACTGTTGATAATTTTCGTCTACATTTAATTGATAAGGTATTAAATAATATCAAACTATGCGTTAAATAATCCGGGATTGCTATACGCCTTCAACACGTCTCATTGACCTCCCATTTGGCACCCTTAACGAACGGGCATATTCTGAGACTGAGTTGTAGAGGAAGCTGACCGACCAGAGAATGTAAGGGTCCAGGTTCGAGCACAAGTATTGTTGGTGGCTCCAAGAACTCACAACAAGATAGATGAGCTCATTAACCTTAATTATACATTTTTTGTTTACAACCATCCAAGCTGCACGCATTTTAGTTGACCCGATGGGGCAGGGATGTGGAAGATATAACTTATACTAAGTGTACCCAAATTTGCGTTGAGGGAGAGTGGGAAGCCATTTTGGGAAAAAAAGCCTCAATATATTTGACCGGGATTTGAACTCTGTAATCTCCCTGCGATTGGTTGTCCGTTATATTGCGAGAGGGATGCCTTAGACCATACGGCCACTGAAGCAGGTAATATTGAATTAGTATATTAAAGTAATTATATTACAAATTTAATATTTAACTATCTTAAAACTAATCATGTTGAACATTCCATATGTAAAATATTCACTTGGTGGGAAGTAAGTGACAAAGTGAGGAACTAACATTGTTTATTATTCTTGTTTAGGAACCAGAAACAAATGCCAGGTAGATATTTTCATATAGTTTAATTTTTTCAAACATTTTATAATAAATTATAGCGGCCATGACAATATCGACATTGGAAAGTACATGTAGTGCGATAGTTATGGGAAGGTAAGCTCTAATAGTTCATAAATCAGTCAAACCTACTCTCATGTACACTATATCTGCCCTGACTAACTATATTATATATGCAATGGTGGAACAATGCACGGTCAGCTTGCTGACTTACTGGCTAAACAAAGATACGTCAAGTTATCGGACCAACATCTGCTCCCTCTGAGGATTCACACTAACGCCATTAGAATGAGAAGAGATACATTTTGTAAATATTGGAAGATAAGTTGTTGTTTTTTTAGCTCTCTGAACTCACTTCACTATCACGAGTCCACTATATAGCGACTGTCCAATTAGTCAGGCAGATAAGAGTCTGGTTTATTGGTAGTTATTATGTGAATGAGACGGTTAGCAAGTCAGCTTATTATTAATGAGTCAGGTCATTGACTTCACTTTGTTATGGACAAAATAATACATATTTTACCAGTTTAATATTTACCTTCCGATATATTTATTTCCACTGGCTAGTTCGACTTTGATCAAATACTCTACGCTATAGTGAGTAAATGTTGTACTAACAACAGTACTCAAGGGAAAACTTAATACTTATGTGATAAAAATAGGGAGTACACACAAGTAATATAGTATTGTAAATACTTTTGATTGGTACTGATAATCTCCAGAGAGAACGTCTTAACTTTTGAAGATTATATTATCTCAAACTATGTATACACTATTTCATTAAACATCTCCAATAATTTTATAGTTTTTTAATCGATTTTAAAATAAAACTACATTATTACAAAAATCAAAACCTTGTAGCTTTTAATTTTTTAGAAGCAAAAGGTATTTGAAATGGTCAACTTTATAAAGAACGGTCCACAGATAATGTGTGCCCATTTTACCACTCCCATAAATAATTAATTATTGTTGTAGACATGTATATTATTAGCAATTACGATGTATTTGTAAAGGATTATGGTGTTTATATTTAATTTGATATGGAATATGAGTTTCATTATTTTAAAGATTTATTTTTTAATTGACAATATTGCCTGAATCTCTCAATTCTTCAAACGTTTATATTGTTGTGGATCTGCAATTACCCGCATCGGTGGATGTATGGAATACACGTTAAGCTTGTCTAGTCTTGTTCACTGGAGATTGGGAGGTCGGTGCTTAAATCCTGGCCGGAAATTATGTGAGATTTAAAAAAAAATGCTAACACTCCCTCCGCGTGAATTCTGGTACATTTCATCTAAAGTCTACCTCCCTCAGCGTTACTCCATTAGCGCAATAAAACGTAAATATCCTGGTTGGGTGAAAACAAAGGCTACGGAAGAATTGTTAAGTATTATGGAGTTTGACACGCTTCGGTGGCCTCACGGTCTAAGGCGCTACTCTTGCAGTAGACTAGAATAGCGATGACGGGGAGATCGAGGTTCGAATCTCGGTTGGGTGTACTGAAGATGATTTTTCCAAAATGGTTTTCCACTTTCCCTCCATGCAAATGTGAGTACACGTCATCTAAATATAACATTCATCCCTAAAACCACTAGCGTAATTAATTAATACATAAGCGTATAGCCCGAACAGGTAGTGAGACGCGGCGCTAAGAATTTTTGTGGAGTTTGAATTTTATTTTAATAAAATATACAAGTTTAATTAGATTCAAGATTTTTTCAATATTCCTAGATTTAAGAAAAACCCCAAACATTGATATAGTGTTAGGCCTACTACCCAATTTAAAAGCGGGTTCTATCAAAGTAGGGAAGACGCAGGTTTATTCCAAGAAACGAGTCGTCGCCTTATCTCAGCCAGTTGTGAGAAGTAGGTCTATCAAGTTGTCTCGTCACGGAGTATATTTCATGGCGTGACCACCCAGCCGTAACTGTCAAGTTGAGTGGGCATAGAACATGCTTGCTGGCCTACTAACAAAAATAATATTCACGCCACAACAAGCGTTAAGGTTTCGATTAGGAGGAATTACTAGTTTTCACTTCAAATAATCCAATTTGATAATTTACAAAATAGCGAGAAGATAAAAGATGGTTATAGAACATACCGTTCTCTAAAACAGAATTTCAGATGAGGTTCTCGTTAGGTTAAATTCTAAATTAAGAGGGTAATTTCATTGTAAGTTTATAATTCTCAGTATTTCTTGAAATATTGTATAATATATATCAAATTTTGGAAAATTGACTAAGTAGGAGTATTTGGAATAATGTAAGAAAGAGAACTAAACATATCACATCTGTGAAAAATACGGATTTTTTAAAATCTGTGCTAAACGATTATAACAATAACTATTCTTATCTATGGAACTCATCATAGTTTATTGTTATTGATGCCAAAATCTACTTGGCATTTAATTTTTTTTTATCTACTCCAAATTTCAACATATTTCACAACTAACTTGTGAATTTAAATAAATAAAACTATTACCTAATTTAGTAACTTTAATATAAACTTACTTTTATTCAATTATAGACATTAGCTCTTTTTTTTTTTTTTGCTAAACATGATTTTTTTGGTTTAAAAAATTAGTGTTAATTTAATTTCACACTTCCTTTGCTATTGGTACAATTCTCAACCAATATGTTTTGCCTTTACTCAGAGGAATATTTTAAGATAAGTTTATAATTTATTTTGTGTTGTGCTGTACACTTACTGTACATACATTCGAGTTAGATGAATGGAACTTCTACCGAGTAAAATATACAACCTGCTGGGTGCATTGGCGGTGCTTTACCACTTATGACACATCCCTGATTTCCCCAGCCTTTAGCCACGCTAATTCGGGTGCACTTCCTCTAACCTACCTTCTTTATCCATACAGCCTAGATTAAGCCATTAAAACCCTGTATTTAAACATAAGAGATCAATAATGATAAGAGGCTTGCGGGTTTTAAACTCGCTGCTTCGTACGACTATAAAATACAGGTGGTCTAATTAAAAATATAGTCAACATAATTAAGTTAAATAAATAGGCCATGTTTCCAAATAGTTCATTAAAAAATGTTAAACAAGCCGAATTTATAAAACTTTAACTGGCTATACCATTTTTTAATAGTAAACCCTATTCAAGTGATCTTTCTTTTTGTGTCTATTTAAAAAATTGTTCACAATAATAATATAATAAATTTCGTTGGTGCTGTGTCGTAGCCCTACGATCCGTTTGAGCTGTATATATAAAGGTTTGGGCTATTTACCATACACTCACATAAATCTATCTTTTTTTTTTCTTTTAACTCCAACTGTATCAAAAAATTGAATTTAGGACCTACGGTTTAGCACGCCACTAAACTACACTTGGCACAGGACGAACTTTGAAAGCTCAGTAATAAGTGAATTCACGTGGTAAGCCTAACGTCCTGGGTTCATTTCCCAATTCAGGTGTCAATGTTCAACTTGTATTTGAATGTATTTGTGTCCAAGAATACTCTTTGGGCAACGCTGGTGAAACCTCTTGTGTTCGTTTGTTGAGTGAAATATTCAAATCTCCTCAAGTTCCGGTAAGTTGAGCGATGTCGCGGTACGTCTATCTTCCAGACCAGCACCGTGACTCTAGTGAGACAGGCAGGTTAGTCGCGCCAGGCTGAGAAGTGGCCCGCCGCTTGGAGCGCTAGTGGTAAGTGGAAGTAGCGCGCCGCCTATAGCGCTAGTGGTAAGTGGGCCGAGGAAGTGGTGAACACGGATGTGCGACGGAGAGGGGAACATGACCTGGAAGTGGGTTGGACAGAGAGAGAGCGTGCGACGAGCTACACTGGAAGTAGAACTCAGGGGTGTGTAATGTATACCAGCGGCCAGAAGTACAAGTTATAAGTAACGTATGCTTTGATTGAATGCTAGAAGACGAAAAAGACTCAAGTCTTAGCATATAATTTGAACTTGACCTCGTTTAACGTGAACATGATTAGTAGGTTTATCATCATACAACAATGTTCTTCTCCACGAGATCGCAATCATGTTTATAAACTACTATTGGATTGTTTTTAATATGTTATGTTTTAGTTGTGAATCCATTTCTGTACTCTCTTGATACCTTTAAGCTTTTGTTCTAAAATAAACCATGTTTACGGGCATAACATTTTTTTTGTACTTTAACAACGTATTTATTTAACGTTTATTGAGGATTTACTATTATATAAATTAAAATTCATTTCACATTATAGTGTTTTTATGTATCAATAACAATGTTAGAGAAAGCCCTAACACATATTTATTATAATACAAAACAAAAGTTGGTCGGTCAGAGAACTCAAATGGTTACTCAACAATAGAAAAAGTTAAAAATAATTCAAAAATGTTTGACACCCTTAGGCTAAAGAGTGTGATGGTACTGTTTTTAAAACGTCTCAGTAGGAATAATACAAAATTAAAAATCTTATTCTTACTTGTTGCTACCGTTAAGGTGGGGCGGAGGGAAACGCGATAAAATGCAAGTATTTTTGCAGTTTTTATGACAAAACTTTAGTTGGCTAAAATCTATCAAATATTGCTCCAGTAGAAACGTAAGAGTTTAATTTTATTCACATGGTGATATCAATATTTCTTGAATATCCGTCATGAGCATAGCAGCAATAGATAAGAAACTATTTAAATGAATAGAAAAAGTTGTCATTAAATTCTAGGACACCCATGGTAGATATTCAATAAATTTTGAGGTCACCATTTGAAGAGAATTAAATTTTATTTTTGTACTGGAGCAATGTTTTATTTATTTTGTCCAAGAAATATGTTGCCATAAAGACTCCAAAAAACACTGGTTTTTCTCGTATCCCACTCCATACAACCTTAAATACCAATATGACTTGGCTAGATTTAAGGTAAACTTCGATTCGGTGATAAAGGCACTACGCGAACAGCAATTAGGATTTTGAACTTTCTGCATTGAAGAGGTTGTTTTAGCGTTTTTTAACATTGTCAAGTCTAGAGAGGATGTATATTTTACTATGGGAGGTAATGTTTCAACTATACACTATTTATAAATATAGGGCTATAGCTTAGAAATATTTAGTATATTCCAGTTTTACGCCTTAGAGTCGATGTGGTGACCATTACGACGAACTACTAACCTTAAGTGATTGTTCTTAATTTTCCCCTCACAAGTATCACTATAGCCAGATTTGTTTACTTCAACTATCTGGAAGGCCTTTTTTATTACTAGAACTCTACTATATAAAGGTATTCTTGTAGATAAAAGAGCCTTTCAGAAGGTTCCTTGTAAGAAGAACAGTCTAGGGTGTAGTAAGAACACTGTGGGATGAATCATATTTGACAGCTACAAAGGTAAATAAAACTACTTTCATATTCACACGTCAAGTCGTGTGATCTAACTTTGATAGACAGTATAAATACTTGTAGGATAGTGTAATGAAATGTTATCAATGTTGAACGTAATAAAATATGTCTTTTCCAAATTGCTCCTCATACCAAGTATCTACTTTATATTCGCCATGAACTAATCCATCGTAATATTTATATTCTTTATTAAATAATCACTAATAAATATATACATTTTCTACAATTCTGCCTTTATCATATCTAGGCCATTAGAGTAATTAATTGCGGTTTGCAGATAATCTGTACAGGTAAAAAAAAGGGCATCTGTGTTTGAAGAGTCCCTCACTGATTGCCATTGCAGAACCAACCACTTTTATATTAAAATACGTATCTCTGAAGGGTAGAAAGCTGACTACAGTAGCTAAAGTATACAGCGCTGATTGGATCCAATGATTTTTATTTGGGAAATAAGACACATGCGTCTTCCTGGGGAGGTCTTGGGATTGTTTACACCTATCTATCTATATACAATTTATATAAATTAATCAATGTAGTAACGTAACTATCACAGGGTTAGTAATGTCATTGGGCAGCAGGGATGTACTGGACGGTTCCAAGTGGCTCGGGACTACAAATTTGATGGTCCTTAACATACAATCATAAATACCACTGAAGCTTTGTTTCGACGTTAACTGAAGTGGTGAGGTAAAGTATCTATATTATTATTATTATTATTATTATTAAATATAACCCCAAGGTCATTTCAGTTACATTATCAATTATTACATCGTGATTAATTCTACTTAAAACATCAGCTTCTACTTTCATGACATGACCAAAAAAATCTTATAAATGATTAGAAAATAATTAGCTGGGCATCTAATTTTAATATATTTAAGTTTGTAAAATGATCCTCTACCCTCTACTTGTGTAGATTACCAACAACACACAAGAAACGAGGAGAATTTACATTTAATGCCATCGTATATTTTCACAAATGATATATTCTGGTCACCTTCGGCCCAAATCATACCGGCATGTCGGGGGATATCTGCCCGTGTCTCGGCGGCCCTGTCCGACCCTGTCAAGCTGTTAATTTGCACAAAAATCACAAAACGTCCCAACATACGCTGGACACTACACACCTTATCACTAGTCAAAGCAATTAGGTTACACCAGCAGACGACTTTTCTCTTGGGTACCATGACAAGTTAATATTTCGTCGTGACAGAAAACGAATGAGCCGTAGAACGTCCCAATTATGTAAATAATAATCATTGTGGTTGTCGAATAGTCTCTCTCCACACTATTGAAGATTCATTCTCTATAAATGACCCCCATTGTAAACTCTTCCTAAGCTAAGGTGCTCATAGATGTGATGGGAAAACGTACCAAATAGATAGTAGGCCTATATAATAAAACCTGTTTCTATCTAGGCCTACTTGTTTAAAAAGGAAATATATTACTATAATGTTTCTAACAAATATGATTCGATTTAGCTCAATATTAATTTTACACATTGAATTTTCCTATATTATAATCAGTAGCGCACCCACGGGGGTGCTTGAGGGGGTCGAGCCCCCTTATCGTAGTTTGGGAATGCCCCGAGATCTACGCAGATCCGAAGAGAAAATA